>QANZ01022431.1:106029-128551 GCA_003254925.1 Chamaecrista fasciculata
TTTTAAATGTTTTTGGGCCTTTGTGGAATTGTTTAAAGTGTTTTTGGACCTTTTTGAAAGACTTTTAAATATTTTTGGGCCTTTGTGGGATTGTTTAAAGTGTTTTTGGGACCTTTTTGAAAGTTTTATGGTCTTTTGAAAGTCTCTTAAATGTTTTTGGGCCTTTGTGGAATTGTTTAAAGTGTTTTTGGACCTTTTTGAAAGTTTTTAAATGCTTTTGGGCCTTTGTGGAATTGTTCAAAGTGTTTTTGGGACCTTTTTGAAAGTTTTTAATTGTTTTTGGGTCTTTTTTTAAAAAAAAAAGCTTAAAAAAAAAAATTTACAAGATCGGTAAGATCGGTAAGATCGTACGATCTTACGATTTAAATCTAGATCTTATTCAGATCTTGGTCAAAACCGATCCTGCATCCGATTTAACTAGAATTGGCCTTGCAAGATCGTAAGATCGTACGATCTTACGATTTAAATCTAGATCTTGACTGCCTTGCTTCGATTCATTCATGCACTTTAATCAATATCTTAAGAATATTAGTTAAAAATATTCATTAATATAAGTAAAGTTACTTAGAGTCGATATTATTGGAAGGATTAGTGTTTGCTCTCCGATCTGAATAAGATTAATATTCGCTTGAACCGTTACACGAATCATAATTAATTTTTATCGTTTAAATTTTATTATTTTTATTAGTTTTACTAATTTTTTCAATCTTTTTAACTTTTAAAATTAAATAACAACATTTTTAACTTGTAATATCATTACTCTATATTATATATATATATATATATATATGGTTACTGAGCTCTTTATAATTGTTTTGTATCAAAGTGTTCATATTAGTTAACAAATGTTTTAATAGACTTTAAATCAATAAACAAATATAAAGTTGATCACTAAAGAAAAAAACAAATATGAAGTTCGTCAAATTTGAATGATATAATTGAGGCATGGATTTAAACTATGAGATCAAAAGTATAATTTTCGCCCAAACATATAATAAATAGTCGTACTTTTGTGATTATAAGTTGCCGCCAAGTCCAATGGTACATGCACCTAGCCTCCACTAGGCATTAGCCAAACCATCTAATAATCCTTCATTTTGTTTCTTGTTTTTGTCTTTTTTTGGGATATGCCATAGGAAGTTGTATAGACTATAGAGTGATTCTTTTTATATTTATTTAATCCCTACAAAATTATTTTATTATTAATTTTAGTCCCTCTATATAAATTATTAAACTTATATAAGGTTACTTACATTATAAGATTCTCCGATAGAGAAATTTTATAGGAAAATATTAAGAAACTTACCTATATTATTTAAAAACAATATTTACAAAACTTTGATAAAAAGAAAAAAGATATTCAAGGTCTATTTCTATGTCAGCCCAATTGTGGCTGATTCTCAGGTCAGTTAGGTGTAGTCCATACCCATAATGGTTGCACGTGGGCTTTTAGCACAACCCATCGTTGATTAAATTTTAAGAAGTTATGGTACTTTTTCCTTAAAAATAAAAACTCATTTCATATTCCATTAACATTTTGTTATAAAAACTGAAATTGGTTTTCCACATAAAATATTTTGCTATGAACCTATTGAATATTTCTTGAGCACTTAAAATTTGTATGTTTTCTAACATCCTCTCTATTTCTCCCTTTCTTGTCGTTCTGAAATGTAGTATTTCATTTTCATAACTACATTCTATCATTCAAAATATATTTTATAAGTTCTAAAAAACAAACAATGATACAAATGTTTTTTAAAATAAAGAATTTGACTATGAGTTATATAACAAAAAAAGGGAAGGGGGAGTAATAATATGAGGAGACCGAACTTCCAACATTCAACCTCTTTCTTTGTTTGATTTTCTTGCTTTTCATGAATATTTTTTCACATAATTTTTTTTAAAAATATTATCGATTTATTGTCTATTTGACTTTTAAAGGCTCGATTAATATTGACTTGATTTACGTTACATACTAAAAAATTATAGTAAGAAAATCTTTTAATAGAGACAACTACGTTCAAAATATCTTAAATTTTAAAATCTTATTGAAATAATATCAAACAACTTACTATTTGTATCTTATTTTTTTAAAAAAAAAAATTAATAAAGATGCAATGTCATGGTTCAGCAGCCTTCTCGTTTATACTCCCTCCGGTTCTATATATCTGATGTTTTGGAGAATTTTTTTTATTCCAAAATATCTGATGTTTTACAAATTTAAGAGAATATTAATTAATTTTTTACCATTCTATCCCTATTATATATAGTAGAGTCATAAATGAATAAACATTTCCCAAGTAATTTAATAGGGATAGTTTAGTCATTTTATCTATTTTTCCCTTCTAGGTGACTTAATCATTTTCTTAATCTGTGTGCATTTACCTTAAACATTAGATATATAGAACCGGAGGGAGTATATGCAAAAAAACCAGAAACATGAAACAGAGGCTCAAAGAATGGAATAGAGATTCTTTTGGCCTTTTTCATGTGAAAATAAAAGATCTCAAAGAAAAAGTAGTTAACTTCTACAGAGACAAATCTCTCATGAGTATGATGTGAAGAGAGTTGGGGATATGATTGCTTAGGAAAAAACTCTAAGAAAAGATTTAGAATTTTACTTGGATTGTGAATCTCCGTATTGGTCAGAACTCACAAAAGAGCTAAAGAGATTATGGAAGGTTCAAAGGGGGAAAGGAATACTACATTTTTTTCACAACATTGTTAAGAGAAGGCGCCAGAAGCATACAATATAGGCAAAAGTAATATTTTGGTCCCCAACTTTATACCAATTGTCAAATTCGCTCACAATTTTTTTTTTTCTGGAGACAATTTTGTTTTCAATGTTTAACACTTTAGTCAATTTTATCCTTCAATCTTATTTTAGTCAAATATTAAGGACATAATCTATGTGGTTAATAACATATAATGTAAAATTGATAAAAAAAACTCAAATTTTAACTCATATTGAATAACATGATAAAATTTGTTGTTATTTTCTTAAAAAGAAAGTAGTTAAAAGATAAAATTAACTAAAATGAAAAACATCTGAGATGAAATTAACTGCAAAAAAAATCAGTGTTGTCATAACCGAACCGGACAAAGACTCGGACAAGTGTTCTGTTCACGGTTTGATTGGTTGAACCGGTTGAACCATTGGTAGGACCGGATGACGCAATAAATAATTATTTTTAATATATCAAATATAAACCCTCTATATTTTTTTGGGGGGTCTAAGAGATGTAACACCCCAATTGTTGAAGAAGGACCTTTTTGATAGATAATAGAATTTGAGAGGCATAAAATAATTATGGAAGTATAATTTACAAGGAGACTTTGAAAGGATATAACTAATGAATGGTAAAATAGGTGAAAAAAGAGGTAAAAATATGAAAGAGAATCTGCCAGGGACTAAACTGAAAAGTAAAGAAGTGAAAGATGTGTTTGTAAGTTACGTTAAAAATAATTATGAGAATGAAACAAAGGTATGAGAGTGTTGTAGACAAAATGAGGAATACAATGGTGGAGGAGTTGAGTAGTTTTAAGGGTCTTAATGTGATGTTTCAAAGAATAAAGGGGGTAGGAGCCTAGAAATTAGAAAGTTTGGGGGGCAAAAGTATAGTTTTACCTCAAGAAGGCAGTGAAATGAAAAAAAAAGAAAAACCTCAAACCGCCGGTTTGGTCCAATGGTTGGACCCGATTTTCCGGTTTTTTACCGGTTATTCCCGGTCCAACCCCCACTTCGGTTTTTTGGGTTGGACCAACTCGTTCTTCTCTGCGGTTAGCGGTCCGACCGGACAATCCAGTCCAGTTTTTACATCATTAAAAAAAATATAAGACAAAATTGACAATTGATATAAAATTTGAGAATTAAAATAATACTTTTCCCTATAATATATAGTACTCATCATCCTCGGTTTGGCATCACAGATAAGCATATTCACATATTGGATGCTGATAAATGCTATTTTACTGAACTTTTTCAGAACCATGTTTCATTGCCAGATTTCAAAATATCTTAGTACATAGAGCAACTTAATATAAAAATGAACTGATCCCACCTAATAAATAGTTATTTCAAATTATTTCATTTTATCAGGCCAAAAAAAAATTTATTTCATTTTATTTTTGTTTAAGGATTATGTAAAAAGATTGACATAAACCTTGACAAAAAGAATGGCGTATTTATTTTTTATTTTTGAAAAAGTGTTTGTTGAGACTAAACTACAAGCTTGTACTGTGTTCTTTTAATTGATCACACATTTTATTAACTAGAAAGTAGAATAAATTTAGGGTAATTTGGAATGAATTTAAATGTAAAAAGAAAGAAGTGAGTGAAAGAAGTAAAAATGTAAAATAGATGGGGAATGAGGAAGAATCTAAAAGAGCGACAAGGTGGCAGCCCACGCGAGGCGCAGGCACGTGTTGTTGTCCATTATTTCTGACAAATCTCTACTCTTCGCTTTTCCAATGTTGTGTCCCCACCTTCACCTCCTTGTTGTTTGTGTTGGTGTTGCTGTGTTATTATTATAGTTGTAGCAGAGAGAAAGCATACAACAACAATATTACAATCTCCAATCCCACGCGCACATCGCCCAAAACCACTCTCCCGAATCCAGTTCTTTCATAAGTCAAATGACTAATTTTCTATAAATTGACCCTCTATTTAAAGATTTGGCATTGATTAATTGGTTGTTGCATATATAAAGTAAAATTCGAATTCTAACCTTATTTAAGTGACCTACTAAACTCGATTACTAAGTCAACAAGACTCAGTTGACTCCAATACCCCATTGATTCTACGATAATGATAATCTAATATTATAATATATATATTAAAAAATTAAAAATTACTATAACAAATAGAATATAAATTTATAAGTACTCATCAAATATAACTGATACATCACTATTTAAGAGTATGCTTAGTAGGCCTTTGCTTCAGGCCCCCTCTCCTCTCCAAACCCTTCAAGACGCACTCGGACCAGTCGAATGCCCCTCCACACATTTAGGGCGGCAGTGATCCGTCCAGGATCATGACGCGCGCCTCCGGATTGACACGCAGTCACCCACGACTGCCTTGCTCCGCAATCCTCGCTGGTGGAGATCGTGGGTCACGGACTTGGTCATACTCACGTTTTCCAGTCTTCTGGCGCCCACCCAGTTACGCGACACGCAATCACCCACGATTACCTTGCTCCGCAAATCTCGGTCTCCACCACTCGCGCTGGTGGAGATTGTGTCTGGCTACGTGGTGCGCCCCGCGCGCCGGGCACCACTCTCACCCTGCTCTATAAATAGAGCTCAACCCAGCAGACAAAGGTTAGCTACTTCTCATTTTTAGAATTCTCTTGCTCTCACATCCCTCACATTCTAACTTGAGCGTTGGAGTATTCTTCGCAGGACCCCCTGTGAAGTTCTTGTAGGTACTTGGACACTCAAACTTGCTCTTGCAGCCCACACTTGTTGAACTAGGTAAGTCTGACCATTTTCTAGTTTATCAATGACCATTTTAATTATGGATAAAACTTATATCAAGTTCCTTATATCTTTGGTATCAAGTTTCACTAATCACAAATCTTGATT
Organism: Chamaecrista fasciculata; assembly: GCA_003254925.1. Lineage (NCBI taxonomy): Eukaryota > Viridiplantae > Streptophyta > Magnoliopsida > Fabales > Fabaceae > Chamaecrista > Chamaecrista fasciculata. Next base: position 111,616 of record QANZ01022431.1, read on the forward strand.
ACATTCTCTCTCTTCAATGATTGGTCATGCAAAAAGTGGTGTTTAATATTTTCTCTATCATGATTGGTGATATATAAAATTTTTACCACGTGTTAAATATTAATTGAAGAACTTGATAGTAAAGATGTAGGGAACTTGATGTAAGTTTTGTCCTTTAATTATCCATAATTCCATTTAATGATAAGGGTTGCGGCGCGTGTATTTGAAGCAAAGAGAGGCGAGAATTTGGGAGGAAGAGAGAGGTGGGACCTGAGATTCATGGAATTGGATTGATTAAGCTTTTGACTCACTCACTCACGTTAGACTTATATTAGTGGACCTCTTCTTCTACTATCCCTATCCCATTCTCTCCTTCAAACCTTTCTCCTTGTCTTACTCCCTCTGTAATCTGTACCTTTGCCTGTCCCTCCCGCACTTACATGTATCCTTTTTCTTTTTTTTTTTATTATTATATTATTTTTAGGTCACCAAAATATTTCATGCATGTCAGTCATTCACATAATTTTCAAGTTTTTATTATTTTTAATATTGTTTAATGTATATTGTATTTTAGTGTTACATATTTTTGAGATAAAATATTAGAAAACCCTCAACTCACATAATATAATATAATATAAATATTTACAAATAAATATTGTGAGACATATATATATACACTAGGGGCTTGGCGTGCCCGTTAGGGCACGCCAATATGCATGTAACATTTGAATTGATTTAAAGTTGAAGATTATATTAAATTTTTATATTGATAAAAGAGTGAGTTTGGGACCAATTTGAGAAATTATACAAATATGTAAGACTCATCTAAAATAAATAAAATATTTAGGACCAATTTGAAATTACCTCATATGGGAGAGTGAGTGGAGAGAGAGAGTGGTGACATTTTTTAATTTTTAATTGTTTTTTGCATTTTTTTAATTCATTTATTTTTTTAAAGAAGTGGGGATAGAGAGTGGTGATTTTTTTTTCTTTTTTAATTTTTTAAATCACTATTTTTGACCAACCATAAGGGGTGGAGCCATATAATATAGTATAGATATAGATATAGATATAGATATACTTAATGTTGGGAGTTTTTTAATTATATATACCGAAATATGAAACATTTAGAGTACGATTTACTCAAATATAAAATACCAAATGTATAATTAACTTAAAAAGCTTTGAGTATAATTAAAATTGATACTTCACATTTTGGGCGTTTGCCTACTTGGCTTTCGCACCAGGCCAAGTTCTTTTCCCGAACATTTCGGGGCGCCTCTTGACTTGGTCAAGTGTCTGTCCACATGGCGCCTCCTGACTTGGTCAGACCCATGTTCTACAAGATATTGGCGCCCAGCTAGTCCCTGCCTCCCACTCTCTCATGATTGACTTGCTCTGCAATTCTCGGTCTCCCACCTCATTCTCTTATGGAAATCGTGGGCCAGAACATGGGATCGCTCCCTGCGCCGGCCCCCATCCTGTGTTACTTTATAAATGCTCTCGAACACCTTTCGTCCAAGGTTAGCTTCTCTCACAACTTAGAACTCTCTTTGCTCTCACTTTCTTCCCATTCTAATTTGAGTGCCAGAGTGTTCTTCGCAGGGCCTCCCTGTGTAGTTCTTTGCAGGTTATTCCATCTCTCCTTTAGCTCCAGCAGCCTATCAGTTGAACTAGGTAAGTCCAACCTTATTTTAGTTTATCAAAAACTGTTTCCATATTTTAAAGGTATCAAAAATAATTTTTACTTTTAACATTTTAAATTTTAAATTTTGTATGATATTTTTTTCAATTTATAAAATATAAATCTTAAAAAATTAAAAAATGTTAGCCATTTGAAATATAATATGGTGAGAAGTAAAAGAGAAAGAGAAAGTGTAGCATTATTAGTTCTCGTATTGACTGACATCATTTCTATATAGTAGGCACAGAAGCAGAGTGTGAGTGAGAGAGAGGAAGCAAAATGGAGGAAAGACCAGAGACAGAACTAATATCAATCCCGGCGACTCCGCGAATGTCGACGCCGGAGATCCTAACTCCGGCGAATAAATCGTCGTTAATATCACCGAGATTCTTAAGCCCAATAGGGACTCCAATGAAAAGGGTACTCATCAACATGAAGGGATACTTAGAAGAAGTAGGACACCTCACTAAACTCAATCCTCAAGACGCTTGGCTTCCCATAACTGAATCTCGCAACGGAAACGCTCACTACGCTGCGTTTCATAACCTTAACGCCGGCGTCGGATTTCAGGCTCTGCTTTTGCCCGTCGCCTTCGCTTTTCTCGGCTGGTACCTTTAATTTCTTACTTCACTCTTTTCAATGCCTCTGTGAGTATTATCATATTATCACATGCATTCATTTCCTCTGTTTTCACTCGCATATTTCACCCATTTGGATTGATTAGTTCATTCATTGTGAGGTTACTTCCTTTCCTTGTTTTCTCTGAATTCTGGGTAGGATTTCAATTCTGTTTTCATTATTACTCCAACCAAAGTTCAGTCAAAGTGTTAGTACTATCTCCTAACTCTAGTCAACTTAATTTAATATGTAAAACAAGATTGGTTCTGGTGTGGAGTGGTCCTCAAATTTTATATAAACTATTAATTTTATATAAACTATTAATTTGGTCTCTAATATTTTGTATTTTAATCAATTTATCTTTTAATTAACTCTTTTTAATAAATTAACAAGTATCATGTTTTTCAATCTGAATTAAAATTTAGCTTTTTTCCTATTAATTTTACATTACATATTATTCATCACGTAGATTTTATCGTTAATATTTGATTAAAGTAAGAGTAAATGATAAAATTGACCAAAATATAAAATATTGATGACAAAATTAACAGTTAGTGTAAAATTTATGGACGAAATTAATACTTTTGCCTAAAAACTATCAATTTAGTCTTAAATTATATACATATTATAATTTTAATTATTCAAATTCTATGATTCGTTTTAATGTTCTAAATTAATTTCTATGCATATATGTTTTTAGAAAAGATTGAATTATAGTGAGTTATCAATTTTTAAGAATTAAATTAATTATTTACAAAATTTTAAAAGTTAAATTGATAGTTGAGTCTATTATTATCTATCTGCTTAGTGCGGCCGCCTCACTAGACATAATGGATTTTAGATAGAATTTCTGAATAAAGGTTAATTGGGAGACCTCTTTTTTCCATATATTGAGGTTCATCATAGATTGATGGAATGATATGAATAGAAAGAAAGAAAGAAAGAAAGAAACACGCATGAGGCAAGTCTTTTCGGCCTCTTTATCTTTTGCTTTTTCCAAAGTACAAAAATGTATAATTTTTTAGGTAAACGCTATATTTCATTGGGTCCCGACAGAAGGTTCCCGATGTTGCTCATTCCAATAACTACAATTTTTTTCCCCCCACTTTCTTTCTACTTGGTGTTTTCAAAGTGCTTTTTCTTTTCACTATTTCTTTGACTACGATTTTCATAATTTCTAGAAATTTATCTTGTGGTAGACCAATGCCATGCATGTAATACTAAATTATATTAATATTAATTAATTAATTATATCCTGCCAGATGTGTCACTTGCAGATGAATGTGCAACCTCCTAATCAGTGAGCAAGCTATAAACACTTTTGTTTCAATTAAAATGTTTTATTAAATAATTACGTTGTATTTTTTTTTTTTTTTGGTATAATATGGGCTTTCTCTATCTACAGTCACTTTTTTATTGTCATAAATCCTTAAAAATTTCAACTTGCTAGTAGCTCTAATGACATTAATTAGCAAGAATCCTTTTTGAAGAACAAAAGAATCAACAAACCAAACAGTTGATTAATTAACTTGGGGTTCCATAAGGTTAACATTTAAAATAAAAGAATACAATTTCACAGTCAAATGAAAGAAACTAGTTTTAGGAAGTGATTGGGTGAAGAAAAAGAGAAAAACGTTGACGACTTGGAATTTTGCAGGAGTTGGGGAATCCTTTCGTTAAGCATTGCATATTGTTGGCAGCTTTACACTTTGTGGATTCTGATTCAGCTACATGAAGCAGTTCCAGGCAAAAGGTACAACAGATATTTGGAGCTTGCTCAAGCAGCATTTGGTACGTCACTTTTATTTCTAACACTTACTTTTATACTTACCAGTTGCATTATTACAATTAAGGCTAAAATGCATTTTTGGACCCATAACTTTTACTTAGGTCTCAATTTGGTCCCATAACTTTTTTTGTTGCACTTTTGGTCCCATATCTTTTGTTTAGGTTACAGATTTGGTCACGTGTCATACTTTTGGTAAAGTTGCAGAATTGGTCCCATATCTTTTGATCAACTTGCAAAATTAGTCCTATATCTTTTGGTTAGGTGCAGAATTGATCTCATAGCTTTGAGTCAAGTGGGATTGACGGTGAAACTTTTTGCAACGATATAGGACCAATTCTGCAGCCTGACCAAAAGATATGAGACCGAAAGTGATACGGGACCAAATCTGTAACTTTTTGCAAAGTTATGGGACCAAAATTGCAACAAAAAAAGTTATAGGATCAAATTGAGACTTGAGTGAAAAACTTTAACCTATAATTAATATTTGGAGAGCAGATCCCTTGAAATGCATTTTTGTTATAAGTTCATTGAATGAATTAGTGCCCACATTTTACTTTTAACACACACACAGCAACGAATTTCAACATAATTGCACTTGAAAGGATCTGCTCTCCAATAGTTTGATAACAAAATTCACTAGGTACATAACATACCTGTAAAAATTAGGGACTACCTCATTGGACTTTTTGTACAGTAACTCACTAGGTACATAAGTAACATCTTATATGTGCCTAGATATTATAGACAGTGACGCTGACGTGGTTGCTTGTGTGGCAGTGGAAGTTAGTTTAGTTGCAGACAGTTTCAGTTTGTTAAATCAGTTTGTTATTCCTTTAACTGGATTAGTTCTTGTCTATATATTTGACTTCTTACATCAATAAAGTTTATGACATTCATTTCATCTTCTACCTCTGGATAAGTCATAATTTGTACAGATATTTTCCTAGTATGCAGTGAAAGCTGTGATATATATTGTGTAGTGTTATTGATGATGGGTGCAGGGGAAAGATTAGGAGTGTGGCTTGCATTGTTCCCCACAGTGTATCTATCAGCAGGAACAGCCACTGCATTAATTCTCATAGGAGGAGAGACTATGAAACTGTTCTTCCAAATCGTGTGTGGTCCTTCTTGTACCTCAAATCCTCTGACTACAGTGGAATGGTACCTCGTATTCACTTCCCTGTCCATTGTTCTGTCTCAGCTTCCAAACCTTAACTCCATCGCCGGCCTCTCTCTCGTCGGCGCCGTCACCGCCATCACTTACTCTTCCATGGTGTGGCTTCTTTCTGTGAGTCACACAAGGCCAGCTTCCATCTCTTATCACCCTCTTGTTTCATCCCCTTTCTCTGTGTTGAATGCACTTGGGATTGTAGCCTTTGCTTTTAGAGGTCACAATTTGGTCCTTGAGATTCAGGCCACTATGCCCTCCACTTTCAAGCACCCTGCTCATGTCCCCATGTGGAAAGGAGCCAAGGTTGCTTATCTCTTCATTGCTATGTGCCTCTTCCCTGTTGCCATTGGAGGCTTTTGGGCCTACGGAAACCTTGTAAGTTCTTAACTTTTTAGGGAAAATTAATCATGGTCAAAGTGCAAATTTGGTCCCATATCTTTTGCTCAGTTTCCAATTTGGTCTTGTATCTTTTTTGGTTTCATATCTTTGCAAAAGGTCCCAATTTGGTCTCATATCATTTTTGGTCTCATTTTTTTTAGTCAAGTTGCAAAATTGGTCCCATATATTTGCAAAAGGATCAGACATTAGGTGATCCTTTTGTAAAGATATGAGACTACTTATGCACCCGACCCATAGATATAAGATCAATTCTGCAATTGACTTAAAGATATGAGATTAAACCTGCAATAAAAAAAAAAGACATGGGACCAAATTAAGACCTGATCCAAAGATATGAGATCAAAAGTACGACAAAAAATATGAGACCAAATTAATAACTGAACAAAAGATATGAGACCAAATTCGGACTTTGGTCATTAATCATTTAGTCCCTATACTTGAATCTAGTTTTCAAAGTATGAGTGAAGTTGGTAATTGATTAATACTACTAATTCACTACTACAATTACATATGCATTATATATGCAGATGCCTTCAGGAGGGATGCTGACGGCTCTGTATGCATTTCACAGCCATGACATATCAAGGGCAGTTCTGGCATTGACGTTTCTTCTAGTGGTATTCAATTGCTTGAGCAGCTTTCAGATATACTCCATGCCTGTGTTTGACAGTTTTGAAGCTGGGTACACCAGTAGGACCAATCGTCCTTGTTCCATATGGGTGAGATCAGGCTTCAGAGTTTTTTATGGCTTCCTTAATTTCTTCATAGGAGTGGCTCTGCCTTTTCTCTCCAGTCTCGCTGGTTTGCTAGGTGGCCTTACGCTTCCTGTCACTTTTGCTTATCCTTGCTTCATGTGGGTTTTGATAAAGAAGCCTAATAAGTATAGCTTTAATTGGTATTTTAATTGGATTCTGGGTTGGTTGGGGATAGCATTTAGCTTGGCGTTTTCTGTTGGGGGTGTTTGGAGCATGGTCAATAGTGGCCTTAAGTTCAAGTTCTTCAAGCCCAATTGAATTTTCACTTTTCTGATGGATGTGTGAGAACTGAGAATATATGAAGGTGATGGTGGACGAAAATGTCGATATTTGAAGAAAAACTGAAGCTAGAAAAGAGTACCGATGATGGAATGTAAAGGCCTACGCAAAGGGCTTTCCTATCTTGTTACTTTCAATTTCCCGAATGTAAGCATTTAGTACCAGATGACAAGCAAATATATAAAGATATATCTCTTTTTTTTTAAAAAAAAAAAATTGTCCACCGAGTTTCGGAACTTTATTTTAACTAATTTAAATTTAACTTGTGTTTCTATTGTGTAAAAGTCGCTGTAAAAAAAATAGTTACATTCAAGATATCTCAAATTTGAGATTACTATCAGGCCAACAAGAAAAAAAAATTGAGATTACTAAAATTACTTGTTTTAATTAACTTAAGTGCTTCGAGGTTCTAGTCTTCAAGTCATAATTTGAGGGGTCTGTATCTTTTAGGATTATGATTCTAAAACATTCGTTTTGTACTACTTCACCTTTTTTATGTATTAAAAAAAAAAGTGCTTCCAGGTTCTCAAACTAAAATAACTTAGGATTTGAGAGAACCTGAAAGCGCTTATCCCAAAAAAAAAAAAGGAACCTGGAAGCTAGTACAAATTGATTGGTTTCATATAATATAGGTGAGGTAAAAGTGGCATGGGTACCTTTTTTTTTAAGCAGTTTGCTTGCAATTTAACAAGTTGCAAAAATTATATATACCGACGAAATGTCATAATTATTTTAGTCATTATTTTAAGTTATTTTATATTTTTTTAGTCTTTGAATTTATATTTTTTTAAAATTTATATTGATTTTTTTTTTCGTTTTTTGAATTTGATTAAGGAACCAAACTGTTGACATTGAGATATTTCAGCATACTTAGGGACTAATTCGTTAACTACATATATATTTAGGGACTAAATAATAATTTTTTTGCTAAAGTGCACTTTTAGTCCTATAACTTTGGCAAAGGTCTCAATTTGGTCCCATAACTTTTCAAAACGTCTCACCGTTAGTCCCAAGTTGATTTTCATCTATTATCTGCCGGTAAATTCACTTCACTCATATTTGTCATGTCATCATTTAACTCAGTATGTCAAATCATCTTTAACGACAGATAATGGATGAAAATCAGCTTGGGACCAACGGTGAGACGTTTTCAGAAGTTATGAGACCAAAATTGCAACAAAAAAAGTTATGAGACCAAATTGAGACCCTTGCCAAAGTTATGGGACCAAATTGAGACCTTTGCCAAAGTTATAAGACCAAAAGTGCACTTTAGCCTAAATTTTTTTTATTCAAAGTCAGTATCATATTAAATGTTTTATTAAAAAATTAGTGGCCCAAACCCAATACGCTAGAGGCCCAATGTGGTGAAGAAATAGTGTACTAGAGGCCCAACAACTCACGATCACCGTTGGATGAGGATCAAACGGCCAGGATTCCTCCTCTTATCAGCCAACCAAAATCGGATTCCACTTATCCAAACACTCCCAAATCTGTGAAGAACACGACACCCCAATTTGATCTTCTTCACTCTTATGCATTCATTCCCTTTCATCCACACACACACAAAATTCATTCATCTCTTAAACTTTCTTCACTCTTCTCTCTGAAGAAGAAGAAGAACATCGAACAAACCAATCCAATCCTCAAAAATGGCCATGGCAACTGCTACCCTCTCTCTTCCCTCCGCCGCCAAGAGAATCACCAAGAATGAAATCTCCGTTAAATTCGGTTCATTCGGTGGTCTTAAGGCTCAGAACACCGTCGTCTCTCTCGGGACTTCTTTGACCGCCGACCAGTGTTTCGCCAAGATGGCGATGTCGGTGAGAGCCACCACCACGGCGGCGCGTGGCATCGGAAAAGGCCAGAGAGGCGGAGCTCTGGCGTCCACGTGTAACGCCGCCGGCGAGATTTTCCAGATTGCGGCTATTATGAATGGGCTCGTGCTCGTTGGGGTCGCTGTAGGGTTTGTTCTTCTACGAGTTGAAGCGTGGCTCGAGGAATCTGAGGCTTAATGAAGTGAGCTCTCGATTATTTGAGATTTCTATATTTACTGTATAATCTATATCCATTTGTTCTGCGTTTTTTTTTTGGGCAATATGACTCAGAATTTTATTTGTTCTTGGTGTTTGTTTCTGATGTGAAATTTAGTTCTCTATCTTTCTCAATAATCGTTGAAAAGACTCGGGAATGAGAGCGACAAAATTAGAATAACATCATGGCTCTTATTATAGAAACATTAGGCGAAGGAATTAAGTGAGAGGATTAAGAAAGACATGGAAATTTCAGTTTTGTGTTGCATAGTGGTATTTCATTGTTTAAAGAGTGCTGATTCTGTGAAAATTAAAAAAATGAATTCTAAGTGCTGATCCCAGTTAATTAGTGAATTGTGTGGCAAGAAACAGAGTTATTTGGATCAGAATTCGTAATTGATGGATCTCAAGTTAGTAAAATGATACGACTATATAAGTTTAAAAGGAGAGTTTAATCTCAAAAGATTAGGAAGAAGAGCTCCTTATTAGACTTAGCATGTCTCTTCGACATGCTTCTCCTTAAATTAACGCGTTCAATCAAACTATATAAATATTAACTGTCAAAACGAGAAATAATTAATTATATAAACTAAATTAATTTTAAATAATAAAAATATCAATTCAATTAAAGCTCAACTTATTCTATATTTAGAAACATGCGTGATTTGCGCAAATCCAAAAGAGTTTCATGGGCGTCAGATTTTCATATTTGTCAGGTTAAACATATATTTCCATAATCCATGAGTTGATTGCTTTCACTAATTTTAATGGATGATTAAAATTCTGATTATCGATTTCTTTTCTGGACTCTCTCTAATGTATGTATTTTTGTCTATTTTCTTCGATTAAGTCTCGTCCGACAACTATTCTGCTTCTTGTTCTAGCTCCATCTGTAATCTCCTAATAGCACATTAGCACCCATTGAAGGTCTTTTCCTGCTGCTCTGTTATCAGTTTGTTTTCCCCAAAACAGTGATGGCCACATAACAAGCAATTCTAATAAAAATTATGAATTGATTTAGGTAATTTCTTCATTGCATTTGAAGCTCTTTGGAATATAATTTAATGCCATAAGGTCTTGAACCAACCCGACAACAAGGAACTCTCTAAGTTGGTTGCAATCCTAAAATAGAAATGTCGAAGAAGGTCATAAATCATAATGTATGAGCACATTCTTCCAACACGAAATGAGTAGATTCTCACAGCCAACCTTCAGGTAATTAGACCAAAATGTGGGAAATTGATCATATTTCTTTTGCTTCAAATCCAATTGTTTTAAATCAGACCCAAAGTCGTTTTGAAACCAAAATGTAAAAAATTATAAAAAATCACTTTCGGGGCCGATTTGATCTCATTTACTAATGGTCCCAAGTAAATAAGAAAAACTTGTCAAAAGTATTTCGTAATTCCGAACTCGTTGTAATCAGACTTGAAATGAAAAATATATAACTAACTCTTCTTGTTTGTTTATAAAACAATCGACCTATTTTTAGAGTTTAATTTGACATTATATTTATTGACTATCCAATCAGACAAAGAAAGGATTTGTTAAAAAGACGTAGCTTCAAACTCATTGTATTCAAACTTGAAATGAAAGAGGTATTGTCACATTCAGTCATTGAAATCAATGCGTGAAACTTTTAGAAATTTTAGATGACTAAAATATTTTTTTTTGGCCAGTTGGATAACTAAAATTGCAACAAAAAACAAATATAAAAGGTTAGATTGCAACTTATTCAAAAAATAAAAGACCAAAATTGTACTTTTTCCTAAAATTAATATATATATATATATATATATAATGACTAACAATAAGGGTATAAAAAAATATTTTTAAAAAGATAAAAAAAAGTAATATAACCATAATTCCTTTTTTTTCTACTTCAAAACAATAATAAATCTTTTTTTTTTTAAATCTATTTCAATTTGAAATTACTAGATTTTTATTGACTAATAATGTGTAATTTTCCTTTATTTATTATTATAATTTTCTTTTTTAAGAATGAAAGATGCATTACAATTAAATGACTACCAATGTTAATTTTCTTTATTATAATTTAATCAAAGCAGCTTTGGATGGGAAGCAATCGACGGGAGGCTTGATTTTGATCGCTGTTTATTTGCTGCGAAGACCTCGGAAGGTTCGTCTTGTTCATACACTAAGAGACTATGCATATTACTTGGGCCTCTCCTCCAATTTGTGTTAAAAGTATTTTGTATGAAGATTGTTCTGGGCTTTGTTTGCCTCGTGGGTTCTAGTTTGTTTTTCCTTGTTTTTTTGGCTCTTTTTGAGTCTCTTGTTGTACCCAAAAAAAAATGACTACCAATGTTTGAAATAGAAGATATTATAAAACTTAAGTTAATTTTCCATTCATATATAATTTCTTAAGAAAAAAGAAAGGGTAACGTGTCAGCTTTTTTCTAAAGTGAAAAGAGCATCTAAATTGATATCGTGTGTTTTCAAAATTAAGATGACAGAGTATCATTTATATCATTAGATGTCTTCAATGGTTGAGATTAAACAAAATGGAGAGGAAGTTTAATGAAGTGGATCCATTCCCAAGTGGTAACTTGATTAACATTACAAATTAGTAGTGAAAAGTTCTTCTAGTAACTTGTGTAGAACTCTTTGAGAAATGAGGGTTGTTATATATGAGATGACAAAATATTACTTTGAGTCAAGGTGGAAAAACTAGATAGTTAGGCCTTCAAGACTGCTCCTTCATGTATATACAAATAAAAAAAAGAAAAGTAAAAAAGAATGAGCAAATTATGAAATCCTCCTTGAAATCATAATAGCAATTCCGTTCTTGAATGGTTAATTGGCCGACTTTACACACACTTCACACTATGACAACATCATCTCTTTCTTTTGTGGGGTAATTAAATGTGCCAATTAATTTCCAAAAGGGTGAACCTCCCTTATGTGGAGGTCCATCAAATCGTCAGACATAATGCAAAATTATTGAACTAATATTACAAATAGATTTCAAAGAGGGTGTGATCATAGTGTTTTCCAATGACTTTAAGGTTGTTAAAACTCTTTTCTTTAAGGATAGACAATGCACAGGTAACCATGACTTATGCCAACGATATTATTTCTATTATGTAATTCTTTCATTCTTCTTCTTAAAAATCTTGAGAAAGTACAAAGTAAACTATTTGGATTACGATCAATAATTCTCAATGAATTTTGATGAGTTAGTAAGTGAATGAGCAACATATATCTATATCTATTTCTTTATCTAGTTGAAATTGTTGATAAACGAGATGAAATAATATTCTGAAAATTAATATTAGTGTTTTTACCAAACTTACTTTTAATTTTGGAGTACTATTCGACTTAGTTTGCCAACGACCTTAATTGAATAGAGAAAGAACTCGTCAAAAGTAATTTGTACCTTCAATTTTTGTTGCATTCGAACCTAAAATGAGAAAGATATGACTATCTTATTTGTTGACGACCCCAACTGGATAAAGAAATTATTTTTTGAGAACAATACGTAGCTTTGAACTCGTCATATTCAAACTTGAAATAAGAAAAATATGATCATATTCATTAGTTTCGGATCAAAATGAACATTGAGACGTACATTTAAAACTAAACTGACCATTTGACTAAAAGAAATTAAAAAAAAATCAATTAAGAGAATACATTAATAATATACATGCATGCAACTAGTAATTCAAAATTTTAAGATAATTTTAAAGATTAAAGAATAAGTCATCTCTTACAATTAATTACCATGAACGCTTTGATGTGATACACGAAGAAAGATATTAAGGGTTAGAAAAACAATAAATAGAAGAAAGAGATTAATAGAAAAATATAAATTAATAGATGATTTTGAGGCGTGAAAGAACTCTATCTTTAAATTGTCTATACACCGGAGAAAAATAGACCAGCCCTTTCAAGATACAACAAAGCCTTTGAATTGCACTTTTTCATACTTTTATGTGTTATATTTCGTCTCACATCTTGTGTGATTTGGATCACTATTTATAACCAAGAGACATAAACCATAAGATATGTCCTTTCATTTGAAAGATGTATTTATTAACTACTAATAGACACTATTTAAAAGTTAGATATCTTCATAATAAAAGATGTGTCTATTAGTAATTGAAAGACACCACTTAATAGATGTATCTTTTCAAATGAAAGGATATATCTATTAATAATTAGGGTAAATTTCACTTTGGTACCCTGTCCTATTGACCTGTACCACTTTGGTACCCTGTTCTTTCAAAAGTGTCACTTTGGTACCCTGTCCTTTAAACTGTTATCCCCTCTGGTACCCAATTCAAAAATTCCGTTAGTTTTTAACAGAGAAACGCACGTGAAATGCACAAGCTACCAAAAACACAAAATCCCCAATTTTTTATCACCATTTGCGATTCATCTCCAGGCTCAAACGCCAAACCAAACGCTCCAGTTCGCTCATCATCTTCGTTCTTTCAGATTCGCCATTCTCATTTCATCCTCAATCTTCAAAATCGAAATCCATTTCAGATTCGCCGTTCCAGTTTCTAAATCCTCTCACTTTCGCGATTCAAACCCTAATCCTTCGAATCCCTATATCTATCGCACAAAAAGCATTCGAATCGGTTAAATTTGTCGCACAAAAGTCGCACTAAAACAGTTCGGTTAATGGAGAGGAGGAAATTTTCGAAGGCGTTTCTGGACTTGTCCAAAGGTATGCAACAATTTATTTTCAGAATTTGTAATTATTCACTATCTAATTGATTTTCTGGCGTTAATTTGTTACTTTCACCAAGTCATCCTTATGATCTGTTCTGGTGGCTTGTACACTATAAACACTTGGATTTGGTGAAAGTTTCAGGGTATTGGGATGACTGGATGAGTGTAAAAAATCTGAAGTTAATGTTTTTTCTTTCTTTTGTTTTTTATTGCAATAATGCAATGAAGATCTTTGTTTTACTCCAATGTGAATATAATGTTTCTGATTTCTTGTTTGAAAGCAAGGTATATGATCTTCATCAAAGCATTATTTTTAGTTCTTGGTTCTTTGTAATTCATAAGTAGTAGTATATGGGATTAGGACTAGGGCTGATGTTGTGGCTGCTGGCTGATACAGAGAGAGGAAACAAGTAATTATATTATATATTTATATATATTTGGTTTGGCTCTGATGATCATATGTAGTTTTGACATATTACAGGCCCAAAATTACTGCTACTAGTACTACTACTAACTGTTGAATTTAGGATGTTAATCTAGCAAGGTTACAACTGATTTTGTTTTTACTCATCAGTTTCGTAGAACATAAATTGTGTACTTTGATTAGACCTGAGTGACAGCACTCGATGACAACTTTTAAAGTATGTAAATTAAGGGATTGGAACATTCTGTATTAGAGGTGGTTCTGAAGTTGAACCCTTATATAATTGGTTGGGAATGAATGATATTGGTGTAGACTTTCCTAATTATTACCAATCTCTCTATCTGTTTTTTTTTTTTGCCTGATTCTCTATCTGTTTCAGGCTGACCACTTTGCATGCCTAATTTTTTGGAGACCTCATGTATGTTGATTGCTTTTTAAACGACTCAGCTTATGTATTTTTCTGGTTTACAAATAGCTTATTTTGATGTTAACTTATAAATTGATGTTTACAAGTAGCTTATTTTTAAACGACTCAGCTTATGTATTTTTCTGGTTTACAAATAGCTTATTGATCTGTGCTTTTAGTTATTGACCATAGTAATTAAGATAATCTGTCAGCTATGAATTAATTTACCTACTTTAATTTACCATCCTCTTAGTTTATCAAGCTGATATGTATATATAAATTTCTGAAGATGTACCCTAAATATCAATTTCTGAACATGCTCCATTTTTGCAGCCAAAGCAGTGTAGGTACTTTAGTGGGCTGATAATCAAACCTGTGCACGGGGTCTGGAAGTTGGCAATAAGGCGCTGGAAAGAATTTCCAAGCGTGAAGATGAAAAGAAGGAGTTAGAGTCGAAGTTGAAAGTTTGTAGAAGATGGAAGAAGCTCTATTGAAGAGCAGAATTAGAGAAAAGTTTGTAGTTAAAATGTTTGTATGATCGTGGTTATTTTTTGTAATGGTTCTACTAATCATTAATTGGAATGTATCATCTCCAAAAAGTAGCTACTACTTACCTTAGATGTAATGGTTAAGAAGTTGAAATATTATGTGGTACATGTTTGTAATGGTTCATGTTGAATTTAGTTGTAATGGTTCATGTTAACTTAGATGTAATGGTTAAGTTGAAATACTATGTGATACATGTTTATAATGGTTAATATTTACCTTAGATGTAATGGTACATGTTGTACTTATTTATGTAATGGTTAATGGATTAATAAACTTGATATTTACCTTAGATCTATTTACTTAAATTTTTGATGTTGTGATGATCCTTTAGAAAAAACGCAATGCAGGAATTTGGTGGTGTGATCCATTTTACCATGTCAAACATCATTATAAAATATTGTAACTATAAAAACTTAATCAAGTTAATGTCATCAAACTTCAAACCAAAACCAACTTTTGGTGCACTTTAATAACTATCAATCCAAAACACAATCCTTTCAATTCAAAAACTATTAACATCCCAACAACTATTAACATCCCAACATAGTTAACTTAATTACAAAACAGGCCTGAACTATCAACATAGTCCCAAAACAATCATTTCAATTCAAAAACTATAAACATCCCAACATAGCTACCTTAATTACAAAAGAGGCCTGAACTTTCCCAAAAATAAGCAATACAATCCAAAATGGTCCCAAAACAGTCATTGAACCACTCTTGAATGGACTTTTACTTCTTGTTCTTCATTGCTATTGGTTGACCCGTGGCTCTACCTCGTCCGACCCCCTTCCTATTGATTGGAGTATAGGCTGGCTAGTAGATATATGGGACTAAAAAGAGAAAATTAGAAAGCATAAAATTATCAGTAATGAATATATAAATCTGCACTATAATTAAGAAATACTAAGTAAGATAAATACATTGACAAATGCATTATGCATTCAAATTATAATACTAAGTTAAAAAAACTCTTTGGTATATGAGACAGTAATAATAAACATATAACTCACCTCTCCCTCACCATTCTAATCCTCATGTGGCTTTCACAAAGAGCCAAAATGAAAGCAGCACAAAACTTTAAGGAGGGAAATTTCATACTCCACAAATTTTCAAATTCAAAAAAAGGATTCAAATCAATCATCGAAAAAAAAATTGAAACTCATCCAGTATGATTATTCTTAACAAATTTGCAAATTGCAACACAATTCCCACACATTTGTAGCATGATTATTCAAATCAATCACCGAAAAAAAAAACTCTTCACTTCAATTTTATATACCTACCACTTTCACTCACATGTCTTCCCAACAAAGCATGATGAAGAAGCTTCTTTAAAAAACAGAGCACCTTCAAAGCTGATTTTCCTATTTTTCCAACTAAGCGAAGACTTCGTTTTCCTCCTTCAGGTTAAAACTTTTTTGAAAAAAAGATATTGGACAAGAGAATACGGATTGATTTGGTAAATAAGGAAAGACTTGGGACACAATCTTTGCACATTTGAGACAAACTCATCAAACCCACTTGAACAACAACAAATATAAAAAAACCAACAAACAAAAAGCAAACCAGCAAACAAAAACATAGACAAACAACACACCTTTTCTATATGGAATCGAAGCTTAGCCCAAGTTTCTAGTTCATCTTCGTCCCTTGTTCGTCTTCTTCACTAGATCGTCGGCCAGCAGAGAAGAATTTAGGGTTTCAAAATTGAAATGGGGTTCGATTTTGAAGATGGAGGATGAAGAGGGTTTCGATTTGAAGATGGAGGATGAAAAGTGAGAGGTCACTCGTGCGAATCTGAAATCGCGAAGATGATGAGCGAATTGGAGTGAAATGAGATGAGAATGGCGAATCTGAAAGAACCAATTAAAATGATGAAATGAGAATAGCGAATATGAAAGAACCAAGATGATGAGCGAACTGGAGCATTTGGTTTGGTGTTTAAGCCTGGAGATGAATCACAAATGGTGACAAAAAATTGGGGATTTTGTGTTTTTGGTGGCTTGTGCATTTCACGGGCGTTTCTCCGTTAAAAACTAACAGAAATTTTAAATTGGGTACCAAAGTGGGTAACGGTTTTAAAGACAGGGTACCAAAGTGACACTTTTGAAAGAACAGGGTACCAAAGTGGTACAGGTCAATAGGACAG
>QANZ01022431.1:128570-160246 GCA_003254925.1 Chamaecrista fasciculata
AAGAAAACATACAAAATTTATATAAAAACATATAAATATTTATAAAAAATAAATAAAAAAATAAAAAAATTATATGCGGGCTCGCGGGTTGGGTTGGGTTGAAAAACTCCAAACCCGCAACCCAACCCGCAAGTGTGCGGGTTGAGAATTTTGAACCCAAACCAACCCGCGAACCCGAACCAACCCAACCCATAGCTGCGGGTTGGGTTAGTTTCTGCGGGCTTGCGGGTTGATTTGCTCACCCCTACAAAAAATCGAAGTGTGGGTTGGACCGGGAATAACCGGCAAAAAACCGGAAAACCCGGTCCACCCGCTGGACCGTCTCGCGAACCGGTTCAGCCAATTTTTTTTTTCCTCTGCGACACTGCCTGATGAAGCCGACGGCGAAGCCTGACGATGTCGACTATGCCGACGACAACGAGGCCAGAGAAAGCCGACGACAACGATGCGGCGCGGCGGAGTGAACAGAGTGAAGACTAAGACGATGATGAAGCCGATGCGGGGCGGGGGAAGGAAGGAAGATGCGTTTAGACCTTAGGGTTCAAAATTTTTTTTTCCCTCTCTCTCTCTCCCTAATATATATGTATACTAGTATGACACCCGTGCATTCGCACAGGTGTTTTCCTGTGAACCTATATAATTGGGAATCCTCAGAACGTAAATTGTAATACATTGACAATTTCTACAAAATCAACCATAACTACAATTGCACAATAATACTATGAAGGATTAACCAAACCCATGTAACATGATCAACTACTATGATTGGATAAGAATATCTGCTCATATTATACTTATAATTCCCCAATAAACCCAAGGAAATTTTATTGAATATGATTGAACTTTGGGCATATTAGACAAAGACACAAAATTAATAACAACAATGACTAACCTCTTCTGGATGTGCTCCTTCAACTTGGGTGTACACCATAAATAGCATAAACACTTAATATTTATTCACTTCAAGCAAAAATTGATAAATTATTGTGCAAATATAAAATTATTACAGCCATTAACTCTCAGCTAGCTAATTAACTCATGCCCAAGACTAAGCACTGTACTTTACATATTAACAGGTGCCCAAATCTAAAGTTCGAAAAAATCATTAAAAAAATAATTCGAGACCTAAATAACTTTGAGAACTGTAATCTGATATATTGAATATATCCTAGCCTTGATGCTTTTCCATTACTGAAGCTGAAAATAAGTTATAGTGAAGAATCTATACTATTGTGGTTTGCAAATATCACAACTTATAAACTACTTTCAAAGACTACTATCCAGAAAATTATATGAAAATTACAATTTTACTCTCTCATATATAAATTACTTTCAAAGACTATCCTCATTTATGATAGAGTGAAAATTAATAGTCCAGCTGAAAATAAATAGAGTAGAGGAGAAAATTATATACATGCATAATATAGCAATGAGTGATGTTTCGGAACCTACGGCCATCACATGTCACAAATATGTGCTCATACAAAGAGCCTAATCTGTTATCATCAACTTTAACTATTCCTCTTGTGTCAAGAAAAGGGAAGGAATAAGAGTACCTACAACACATAAAACATTAAATTTAAAACCCATCAATTTCATCAGGGATTGAACTGTTAATTCGTATATTTTTAAGGAACCAAATTGTGTATTTACCCTTTAACTATCTTGATGATGATGTTTTAAGTTAAACTATTAACTTATTCATGGATCAAATACAGATATACGATTATTAATAAATATGAATGTTTGCTTACAATTATGAATTATTATCATTCCAAGTTAAATTAAATATATGTAATGGTATTAACATAGCATATTTAGACTGAAATGTTTACTTAGAATCACTACGACTTTATTTTTCATTTTGAATTTGATAGTATTGAGTAAATAGATTAGATTTATGTAGTGTGTGGTTATATTAATATTCTTCCCACAACAAAAATATGTTTTTATAAGTATGTTTTTAATAAGGTAAAACATGTATCAGAATCAGAATAATGGGGTTAGCAAGATGATCAGGCACCAATATATAGTTGCTTACCTCTTTAGCACATAACCCCCGAAATTCAGCAGTCATTTCATGAACCAAGTTTGAAATGTATACAGACATTTTCATGGTTAATCCTAACCATGTTTTTAATTTATAAATTTCACTACATCAACTCACTAATCTACAGTTGAATATCCTTTAATCCTAACCATGTGTTTAATTTATGATTAAAATCACTTATTCACTTATTACAGAAGACAACAAAGAGAAGATTAAGATCAAATCACTAACATCATCTAAAAAAAAGTTGAAAGCTTTTACAGTTACTTCATACTTAAAGATAGCAGATATAAAGCTCAGGGGAAAGAACCATGGACCGGAACTAAATCTGGTAACAAACGAATTGACTATAAATGATACATTATATATATATATATATATATATAAACTTGCATATATATAAGTGACTTGAAATATATATATATATATATAAACTTGTAGATATATAAGCAAATCTATAAAAATAGCACTCATATAAATTAAGACTTAGAACCACCACATACATATATTACCTTCAACATCTGTTGCTGGAACTTTGTAGATCTTAAAGGTTAAGTTTTCTATCATAAGATTTTACTCCAACATGCAAGAGGCTTTGTGACATGTAAAGCTTCACATATAAAAAGTACCAATAGTGAAGCCAGTCAAAGCTAATATTACCATTACCATAAATAGTGCTTTAGCTTCATTAAATTTGAACTGCAGAAATATTTGGATAATTAAATAATGCAATCAATGAAAGTTCAGTTTGTGTATGATGTTTCATAATACCACAGCCAGTGAAAGTTCAGTTTGCCTATCATACACAGAATAGCCAACTTATAAAAACGTCACTTACCACAGAAAAGAATAATGGTAATAATCCATACCATTTTAATCATGAAAGGTTGGAACAGCTTAAAATTCTATATTGAAAAGTCAAAGGAATTAACAGACAAAGCAAAACTTAAATGGATTGGGACAGTGGAGATGTGCTTACATAGTGTCCTCCAGATGTGACTGAGTGACCAAAAAATAGTACTTTTGTAGTAATGACTTTAACATCAGTTCTTGTTGAGACATGCTATGAATATCAATATGAAAGTGCATTCTAGTAATTGCGAAGTTCTTTTGTAGCAGAACATTTATCAATAATGGCACTTCATTTGTCTCTCATACAGGAAAGAACACATGTAACCACTTTCATTTAGTTATCAAAAGAAGTAAACAGCTAGAAGGCAAATACCATATGGGATTTCCAGCAAGAGGCAGTCCAACCACCAGTGCTGCAAGAATCCCAATACATATAAAAAGTTGATTAACAGACCCAAGTGCACCACGAATTTCAGTTGGTGAAATCTGCACATTAGAATGTGAAACCATAGGGTCAATATAAGACATGAAAACATGATCACAATTTCAAAATCATTTATAAAGGCACCCACCTCAGATATGTAAAGTGGTACAATAGCAGATGTAACACTGATTCCTATCCCAGCAAGCAAGCGGCCAATGATCATTGTTTGAACACTCTGGGCTGTAGCACTATAATAAATAAATCATAGTTCAGACAGAGCATCAATTTCCATATATATATATATATATATATATATATATCAAACATCAAAGATTGCACTAATGAGTCAACACATTATGGTTTCCAACAGCACTAAGACTTATGAGTCTCTCTAATCTAAAATATAAATAGCATTCGCATATACCTGTTGAGTCATTAGCCTCAATTATTTAACCAACCAATTATACCTGGATTCAACCAACAACCCTCAAATCCCAAGACCAAAATCTTGTATATTAAGGATCAATTATTTTAGCCTCAACTCCTTCCTAGATGCTAGGAAGGGGGATTGGATTTTATTGAATAGTAATTCCAAGCCAATCACATTCAAAAAGATGATGTGCTTTAACTTGAACAACATCATGAGCAAATTCCTACACATGATCCGAAGGGAGATTATTAGATAAAATATCAACTTGCAAGTTGCAATACATCAGCAAGCAAATGAATGTAACAAAGATATTGGCAATCTTCTGATTGTAGAACAAATTAAATGACCCAGCGGAACATTTTAAATTGTCAAGCAGTGAAAGAATCATAGAAACCATGGTAATGAAATAATGAACGATATTTGAAAGAAAAAAGTTTTGGGGTGAATAGTGTGGCTATTTATCAGTTACAACCTACTCTTTATTCAAGACCATCAATAAGTATGCAGATATACAGTCAAATAGAACCGTCAGGAAGCACAAAGAATGCAAATTAATTCAGTCAGTCTAAGAAGAATTTTATAAATCAGGAAAAAATCCATCACTTTTGAACATTAAGTAGTGCAAACCAAAGATGACAGCTATAACCAAAACTAAAAAAACATGTAGTTGCAGCAAATTTCAGCAGAGACATGAAGAATTAAACAGCAAATTTCAGCTGAAATAGTACAAACTCCAAATTTTATAGGATCACGAAGGAATACATCAGTTTTCATCATTAAATAGTACAAACTGAAATCTCAGCTTAAACCAAAACTGAATCATGATACAAATACCACAGAATGGCAACTGTTTTAAAAAGAGAAATATGTAATTTCTGAGAAGATCAAAATCATACCTACACTTCTCCGGTTAATGACAGGGGACATATTCAGATGGGAGATCCGCTACTTGCCGTTTGGAACTACAAATATTGAAAAATCATAAAACTTATGGTAAAATTCATCTCCAGCAAGATGAAAAGTATGAAATCACATTGAATTTTTTGTTCCATGGTCCATGCTTAGTAGTTAGTACTCATTTTTCAGACAAACTTGCTTTCCCTAGTATGTATTGATATTCATAGAAAAAATGAGCTTATCAGCTATAATGCTTCGGTACTGAAAGTTTTGGACCAATAAACTGATTCTGCTAAGTTCAGTGATTTTCAAAAATCATGAAATGCACATACCGCTTTAGAATCGCTAAACCTTGATCAACAAAAAGATGAAAAACAAAACTTTAGAATCGCTAAACTCTAAGAAATGAAAAATAAAACTTTAGTCAATCCGAAACACTGAACAATAGACACTATGTTCAAACCCAATATTCACCCAACTCCCAATACATAACCAAATAAAAATGGTCACAACAGTAATATCTATCCAATACAAACACCAGGAGGCAATTAAAATGCTCAGAGAGGGACTAAACTGAAATATATATTAATATTAAAGGACTTAATTTACAATTTACACTAACACCACTCACCTCACCGAAGATGACTGTCGGAAAGCAAAATCAGTGCGAGTGAGAATGACGCCGGAGGAAATCGTCGACAAAGGTCACCGTAAACTGAGAAGGATGAGAGAAATTGGTTTAATCGGAACGCAAAGGTCACAAGGCAAAATTGGTTTAATCGGAACGCAACAAAACAAAGAATCAGTAGAACGAAGAAAGCAAAAAAGGTAAATAGAAAGAGAAGAGAGAAATTTACATTGAAGATGAGGTTCTTGGCTGACGACGGCGGCCCTCGTGGCTGAACTGACGATGGCGACGGCGCTCGTGGCTGAACTGCGAGCGGAGGATGAACTGCGAGACGGCGATGACGAAGATGAAATGTGGCCTGCGTTTGAAATTTAGTGTGGAGAGAGAGAATGAGTATACAACAAAATGTGGGAGAAGAGAATGGGTAGGTGGGAGAAGGAAGTCGCTGGAAATTTGAAGAAATAGGGATGATGAAGAAATGGGGATGCACGGCTTGGCTTTCCTAATTGCGTCCTTCTTCACTCTCTCTGCACCGATCAAATTCACAGCCCAAATCAGAAATGCTAAAATCAGAACCCAACACAAAATGCCCAAGTCCAAATGAGAAACCTTGTTGGCAAAAACTAAGAACATTCATACCTTTGCCCATACAAAGCAGCAGCTGCTCCAATTCCTTCACGAAACCTATCACGCCTCCTAAAATGAAAACGACGGCAAAGAAGAGAGAGAAGAGGAAAGTCGCGACGGTGCTCGTGGCTGACGACGGCGGCGCTCATGGCGGACGGAAGACAACGACGGAGCAGGGTTGTATGTTAGGGTTGCGGAAGGAAAGAGAGAAAGAGAGAAAGAGAGAGTGAGAGGGTTGCAGAAGGAAAGAGAGAAAGAGAGGGAAGGAAAAGGAAGAGGGTTGCGGAAGGAAAGAGAGAAAGAGAGAGTGAGAGGGAAAGAGAAGGCAGAGGAGATTTGGAAGTCAAAATTTGAAATTTGAATGGGGTTGAAATTTGCTGATATGTTGGAGAGTAAAGGCGGGATTGAGTAAAATTGCTGCCACGTGTCAGTTGTAGAGTGAAAGCAGGAAAAGGAAAATGAAGGAGGAGATGACATGTGGCAAAAACAAAACATTGTTTTGTAGATATTAGTAGATTAGTAGATTAGTAGATTAGTAGATTAGTAGATAGTAGATAGGACCAGCTTACTTGTTTTTTTTTTTTGAACATGAAAAAAAAAACAAGTAAAAGAGCAATAATTAAGCAAAGAGTGTCGGCCACTACTACTCAATTATGAATGAGTGAGACATCACATTGCAAGTCGTATGCTTCCATGTGTATGTGCAAATTATAATTGTAATCCTCATTAATAAAATTTCCTTTCAATTCAGTCCCTCCATAACTTCCGCAATTTTTAAAATTATGTGTATTGGACTTGAAAGTTGAAACTTGAGAGGGTTTATATTTAATATATTTAAAATAATTATTTATTGTGTCATCCGGTCCAACCGAACGATTCGACCGGTTTAACCAATCAAACCGTGAACCGAACATTTGTCCGAGTCTTTGTCCGGTTCGATTATGACAACACTGGATAAACCATGTCAACCTAGCTCCTTGAACTCGAAGAGTTCATCATCTAGGCGTGAGTGTAGTAGGAGCGGATCGTCCAGAGTTTCTCATTGTGCATTTTCTGTGCATTTTTGGGAATCCAAACCATTCACTTCATCAATGTCTCTACCTAATGCCACATGTCTTTATCAGTGATGACGTAAGAATTGACTCTAACTTCTATTCTTCTTTTATCTTCGGACCCCATAATAAAAATAAAAAAAAAGGGGCAAAAATTGTAGAGTGCTTTGTAAACCTGAATCTAGATTTCAATTTCAATATATGGATTCTTTAAAGGCCGAAAAGTCTGGGCTTGTAAGCCCATATTCAACAAGGCCGTAAAAGACATGGGCTACACTATATTTCTGTGGATCATGCTATACTATATTTCTGTGTGTCATACTGCTTTTGTTCAAAATTTCAAACCACATTCTTAAAAAAAAAATATGAAATTTCAAACCACAAGCTGAAAGTGGAACAATGATCAAAACACAAAGGCCAGGTAGTGCTGACTAAACTTAATTATTTAAATCAGATACATAAATTGATAGTAAGACAAAAATATGTTTACATGTCTCACCTTTTTAATATATGCTTCTCTATAACTTTAAATTAGCCTTAATTCCATGATAGGAACTATTCAATGATGCCGGCCAAACAGCCATTTGTGGTTGCCGGAAACAACCTAAGTTAACCACCATGAATATATGCATGCTTCCTCTTGTCTCTTTCCTAATTTCTTTCTGTCCTAATTAATTTAACAGCTTAGTTAAGCAACACCATCACCCCAATATGACATGACAAATTAAAGGGGGACCATGCAGTCCTCTTATTCTTGCATAGTTAATTTATTATTGTTTCAAAAAGATTCTTAATTATACAACATGGGTAAATTTGAGTTAACCAATGGGGGCTAGATTCAGCAAAAGAGGTTATAGTTAGTCTCTTATAAAGTGAATTCATGTTCGAATTCTCGTTGAAATAAGTACTTCCATTTAGTATTTGACAGTGAAAAATAAAATAAGAGGGAAGGGAATTTAGAAAAATATATGGATCTGTATTATTGTGTGTATCAGAATGAGGCAATCCAATGTTTAGCTAACTGAATGTGCAAATGTCATAACTAATGCATACATCGCACAAACCCCTCATGTTTAAAACAAAGTGTTTACATCACAATAGAAAATACTCGTGAGATATATATATATGTATATATATGTATATGAGTTAAACGTAATGTTGAGTACATATAACTTTCACTAGAAGAGGCACATGAAGAGTGAGATAGAGTCGGGGAAGTGTATATTATAGGAAAAGAGAAAAGGGGGAAGGGAGTAATATGTATAATGTATATGGTGTATGTGAACTTATAGTTGTGAGTGTACGTTAGAATATATGATGAGAATAGTAGTTGATAAATGCTAGCATATATAAATTTAAATAGTGAATATAATTAATATAATGAAATAGATATATATATATTTTTGGTAAATACCATGGGTGTCCCCTACCTATCCGTGTTACGGTCTAGGCAAAGACTAATCCCATTCGGGTCGAGAAGCGAACAGTTAAAGCCCTCTCAACAAATGTCGACTCCAGGGTTCAAACCCGGGTCCCTCCACTGGGGTGCAGCTCGCCTACCATTACACCAAACACTTGCACCAAACACTTGTTGGTAATGAAATAGATATATACATATATGTTGTGTGATGATTGATATATTGAGTAAGGGGGGCCAGGGTGGCCTGAACGTATTGGTGGGGAAGAATACAGAAGAGAGAGCAGAAGTAGGAATGAGTGAAACCACACTTATTTTAGTGGCCACTCTGAAATGTCCAACAAAAACTGATTGCACCCACATGTTCATCTGCTTCTGCCTTACCTCTCACACACACACACACTCTCTCTCCCCTTTTGCTTTCACTTCTCTCTCTCTTTTCTTTTCTTTTTCTTCATCCATGTGAATACTTCTCTAAGTAAAAATTTTAACTTAATTTCATCATTTTGTGGGGAACGACTAGTATCTTTCAACATCAACCGTTGGTTTCAAATGAGTAATTGGATAAAGGAAATTGTAACAAGTAAATAAGTTAAGGTGAAATCATTACCATACAATTAATGAATAACAAAATTTTTTAAAAAAATGTAACAAATAAATATAATGAGGGATAAATTCATTCATTCATTTATGAATAATTAAACGGCCGGGAGGGACTGTAAGGTCATAGTGTTGTTGAATTTGTAATGACTCTGATGGAGAAAGGTGTAACAATAGTCAACGATACCTAATTAATTAAGACCAAGAAACTCATTGAAAAATAGGGTTAGGTTTATGGGTATATATGCTCTCATTTGTCATTATTCTCACAGCTTCAATTGCGATGGCTCTAGTTAACGTACGCCTTGTAAGCTGTTTCAAGCTAGCTAGCTGCCACATTATCTTTTGTTGTTTTGATTATATATAGAAAAATGCACCCACATCACTATCAGTTGTAATAGTCTAATATATAGATTTGGAAAAAAAAAATTGAAGAAGGTATAGTGAGTTAGGGCTTAGGTTAGGGGGATGACTAAATATATAAATATACAAATGTTTTGAAAAGGAAGGGAGTTTTGACCTTAGTGTTCACTCATTAGTGCATTATTATCTCATCATATATACATTAATTCTTGAATAAGGGAATTGGCAGCATAGATCTTCTCCCTAAAAGCTGTCTTCTTACAAAAAGCTAAAAGCTTTATATATTTAATTAATTTTTTTTGGAAGATTTTTTTTATTGAACCAGCAACACAATTCCTGGATATATATGCATTTTATATGTGATTATATAAATTAAGCACATCAACCTAAACGGCGTTGATTTCGGTGATTCTTTTCCTTTCTTCTTTGTCGTTTCATTGATACTCAAAGTACATGAGCGAGGGGGGAAGGTGAAACTCTATTCTCGAAGCAACACAACATGCTTGTATGGCTGTATTCCGATCTCCCGAATAACCATGTCTGTATATTAATTAACTAAAATCATATAGTCTTATTGGTCCTCACAATATGAAAGAAGTTTCATTTTGATCTTAAAACTTATTTTTTTTTGTTTTGTGCTGGTTTTCAAACTTTTTCATTTTTTCTGTTTTGGTCTCTAAAATATAATTTTATCTAGTTTTTGTCATTATTTTTAACCTAAATAGTTGATATAGATCATTTTTCTTTCATATGTGTTATAACAAGTGACAAGATAAAGAAGAAAAAAAAACTTTTCACTATTTGAAAGAAAACTCTTCACTCTTTGAAAGATAAAACTTTTTGGGCTTTTTCATCTAAAATCAGAATATTTATGAAGATTGATATGTTGCACTGATTTGCTAATCAATTTTTGATTGAGGAATCAAATTGATTGGAAATTGAATGAGGTGGTGGATATGCATTAAATTGCAAGATTGAGGAGATTGAGTGAATTTCCTATAAGTAGAAGTAATTCCTTCATGAGTGAGTGTGATGTATGAGCGTCACCAAGATGTAGTTTTGAGAAAGTGGTGAAGTCCCAAAAATGGGAAGGGGGGTTTTCACCTTCTGGGGAGGGTTTATAATTTTTTTCGTGCAAAAATTATTTTTGGGAAAGGGTTTATAATTTTTCCGTTCAAAAATTATAGTTGTGAGAGAGGGTTTACAATTTTCTCCAGTCAAAAATTGTATCGTAGAGGGTTTGCAATTTTGTCTGTTCAAAAAATTACAATTATAGTGAAGTTGTCCCAGAAGGACCATGAAGCAGGTCTTGAGGCACTGAATCACGTTAAATTTCTTGTGTGTAATTCTCTATTCCTCTTCCCTTTATTTAGTAGATGAGGTGGGTGTCAAGGCCCTACAAAACTTAATTACAAATTTATCTCCAATTTATGACTAAATCTTTTTCTTTTTATCAATTCACTTATTATGACACATATGGAAGATAAATTGTTCATATCAACTATATAGGTTAAAAATGACGATAGAAACTATATGAAATCATATGTTGGGAACCAAAACGAAACAAATGTAGAAATTTGATGAGGACTAAAACGGAACAAAAATAGTTTTAGGATCAAAATGAAACGTACTCCATAATTTGAGAATCAAACTGAGATTTTGACTATTATTAATTATTCTTCTCCTAAATATAATAACAATAGTGTTTAATTTGTTTACTCATTTGTTATTAGTAGGAATAACTTATTAGCAAAAGCATCAAATTAATTAGCTGAAGCTGAATTCACCATCACCGCTCAAATCTCGAGCTCCAACACTGCCTCGCCAATTAAACCATCAATTTTTTTTATATATATAAAATTAAAGAACTATTTAGTATATATAATTACTACTCCTACTCATGCCTCAATCATGATCGAATATCAGATCACTGCTTTGATCGATGAATTGACAGCATGTGATTGAAACACTGGTTTTGATCATTTCAAAATTTTGTTTGCTGTCATGGAATTAATGACTCGCGCAACTAGACACCGAATACGTTCATGCATATAAAGTATTAATATTTTAATCATCTCTAAATTAAAGACGTACATAATTAACAATATAATTACCACTCGATCACCGACGTGAATAATGTAAAGAATGACATCCCCATATGAGTGAGATTGGTCAAAAATAGTATAGAACATGCACAAAATATTAAAGCATCACAAGTTAATATATATGATCAGATGATATATATATATGTGTGTGTGTGTATGGTTTACTATTTGTAATTAACATCATGTCTGTTCTAAATGCGGTTGATCGATATCATCAGGTGCCCTAAATTAAAACTGTTAATTAAATAAAACAAAAAAGAAAAACATAGAGGAATTGTTCGATATCCTGTGTACATGCTTAAAGATATATATGCAATAATTAAAGTTATACATAAAACTAATAAATAGAGGAATTAAATGAATGATAAGTAGAAGATAGATCAATTATTATATATAGGTAGGAGAAGGACAAGCACATGGAATATGGAATATAAATGGGGAAGAAAAGCATATTGAGAAGATGACATTTGAGGCATAGAACGACATGTTGACCGGATATAATCTGATCACAACCTTACTGTTCAATAGTCCAAAACCAAAGGATATTATTATTATTATATACACATGAGCCCTATAAATAAATTAGTGAAAGAAGCAAAATTTAATTTCCCGGAGAATCTAGAGCGCATCAGGCGCTGACCATCACTTGGGAAACTACTTACAAATGATTTAACATATTCATCGATCCTCATCACACAAACAAAGAGGGACTCATTAACTAATTAATTAAGCATACATAGGGGTGCGAGCATAATTGAAACACTTTTAAATAATTAATTAAATTAAATTAACAATTCAGTTCTTAAAAAACTATCAAATTAATAATTCATTCCATAAAAAATTAAATTTTTAGTCTCTTAAATATCAAAATAGTATACTTATTAGTCTTTTATTAGACTAAATAATATACAGTTTTAATCGGAGTGAAACGTCTCTCTCCCTCGCTCTCTCTACTTTCGTCTGTTGCCGCTCGTCCTTGGGTCGCCGCTGTCTCAGCGGTAGTGACCCTCCATTTTTTTATAGACAGTGTTGAAAATCCCTCCTCCGTGAGGGTCCCTCTCTCTCTTTATGAAAGTTTTATTTTGTTTTTAAAGTTTGTGGCGGCGGCGTTTTCGATCAGGGATCCCACAACGTCGATTTAGTCTGGCTTTCTCTACGACAGCAACTCTGGATTAGGTATTCTACGACATCTTCTGATTTCCACGACGGCTTCCTAGTTTGGTTATGGTTTTTGGGTGCTTGATCCCTCTCTATTTTAGATGATATTATTTATGTTTCTAGTTTTTTAGATGATTGTAGTTTTATTTGGATCCCTAGATCCGCTAACTTGACAGCTGATTATCTTGCTAATTTGTCTGACAGGAGGATGGATTCTCTTAAATGAGTTGCAAACCCCCCACCTTCGTCAGTTGATATCTTGTCTAATGTTACTGTTTATGTTAGGGAGGAATTGGTTAATTTTGCTTTGTTTTCGTTTGTAATGTGCTTGGCTTTGTCTTGTTTTTGTATGAATTATGTTTTAGAAAAAATATATAAATAAAGTTTTCATCTTTCATAATTAAAGAGTATATAATTTTAATTTTTCAGGGCTAAACTATATATTTCAATTTTTTATAGATTAAATTATCAACTTATCGAAAATTAAATAGTTAGTTTACTTTAATTAATATATTACAAATAGTTACATGTTGCGATCTTATTAATTAATTAGGGTTTTAATAAATTATTAGAGTTAGGAAGAGAAGAATTAGAAGATAGAATTAATAGAGGGAGAGAAGGGCAAGAAAAGAGAAGAAAGGTAAAGGGTAGAGAAGGTGACGCCCAAAAGTCACGTGAGGGAAGCCACGTTGACGCCGAGGAATATGGTGGCTTAGGGTTACGCGCGCGTGCGATACGACATGCGTTTGGAC
The DNA here is from genome assembly GCA_003254925.1 of Chamaecrista fasciculata. Taxonomy (NCBI): domain Eukaryota; kingdom Viridiplantae; phylum Streptophyta; class Magnoliopsida; order Fabales; family Fabaceae; genus Chamaecrista; species Chamaecrista fasciculata. The sequence continues at coordinate 141,926 of QANZ01022431.1, forward strand.
ATGGTTTATAAGGACTCGAAGTGGGAATATCTATTAGACGATGATATCATTGTTCATTCTTGTGTGGTGTGTGTGCACTTGATATATATATATATATATATATATATATTTTATTTGATTGGTTCAAGTGAGTTTTTAAAACATTAAAAATTATTTTTTAAATGAATTTTCGTAGATTTTAAAATATGAGATATTCTACTAACCAATTAGAAAAAATCATAAAATGTGTCCTAAAGACACATATGTTAGATAAATATATATACTAGAGGCTTTGCGTGCCCTAACAGGCACGCAAATATATATGTAAAATAAATGAGGGACTAAATCGTTAACACAGTAAAAAAGAATGGATCAAATAATAATTTTCCTTTTATTATTAATTTTGTACTATAGTTTTAAAATATAGACCACCAGAAAGGGGTGGAGCCATATAATATAAGATATATATATATATATATATATTCAACGTTCAACATAGGATCATAGGATCATGTTGCAACCGGCCAATTCGAAATGTCTGATAAAGTTTTCAAAAAGAAACCACGGTGAAGTAGATGTATCGTAATACTTTTTCAACTAGAGAGACTAGCTAGAGTTGAGTGATAACAATGTTCATAGAGTTAAAAGGTCAGTACTTGTAATGGAAACATCTCAACAATATTTGTAAACTACGAATAAAGTAAAAACTATAACAGTCAACGCAGCAATAGACGACCCAAAAAGAAAAAAAAAAAAAAAAGGCCAAATCATAATTTTTAGTCCTTTATCTTTTGTTGCAATTTTAGTCCTCCAAATTTTTCAAAAATTTCATTCTTTAATCCCAACGACTTAATGTGGTCATATATTGATTATTTCAAGTTCGAATGCAACGAATCTCGAGCTATATGTTTCTTTTAACGAATCTTTTTTTAGTTGGGTCTAAACTTAAGTTTAATTTGACCTTATATGTTGAAAGTTCTAACTAGGCATAAAAAGTTTTTCTTAAAAGTAACTTGTATCTCTGAACTTAGCTTGTCGTAATCAAAATTGAAACGAGATATATATGATAAATTTTGCCCTTTGATTGTGAAATAAGCGACTTACTTTCGAAACTCAATTTGATCTTATTTGTTGACAATTCTAACTAGACAAAGAAAGGATTTTTCAAAAGTAATATGTAATTCGAGACTCGTAGCATTTAAACTTGGAAAGAGAAATATGACCACATTCAGTTGTTGGGACCAAAAAGTGAACCTTCTAAAAAAAACTAGGAGGACCAATATTGCAACAAAAAGAGATAGGGGTGTTCAAGACCCGACCCGGCCAACCCGAGTCTCCGGGCTGGGGTAGGGTCCAGTGTTTCTAGACTCGGCCCGACCCGCGGTATACCCATTTTCTTAATAAAATATTTTTAAAAATTTATACTATATAAATTTATATTTTCTACAACTAAATATTTTTTTAATTGATGAAAATATATATGTATTATTATTTTTATCAGTTGTATATGAAAAAAGTACACAAATATATACTTAATCTTAATTAAATCAATATTTTTTAATAAATAATTCAAATTAAATGTCTTTATTAATAAAAATATGATTAAATTAATAATTTCATCAATATATATAAACTAAAGAATATACAAAGTACATAAATAATTTAAATTATAAAAAAAAAAAAATTGGTCCAGCCGGACCAATGACCCAGCCCGGGTCTCAGATAAAAAAAAAACCAGTCTTTGTACACCCCTAAAAAGAGATAAAGGGTTGAATTAAAAAGAAAAATCATTATATCTTACCTAAAAGTATATCTTATCTATCCATGATGATGAATATATGCTTGTAGGGGTGTTCAAAATCGAACCAAACTAAACCGAACCGAAGGTGAAACCGAACCAACCCGATAGATGAACGGTTTGGTTTGGTTTGGACATTGCACAAACCGAACCAAACCGCCAAACCGCTAAAACTCTTATTTACTTATATATATATATATATATATACACATACCTCATATTCTCATTAGGTAACTCATATTCTATTACTCATACATACAATATTTAACATTGAGAATATATTTACAAGTTTGGAAATATTTGCACCTTCAAATAAATATATATATATATATATTTATATATATAAGTTAAAAGTTATTATATACTAATGATTTTTGCTAAAAAAGTAGAAAATCATTTTGTTGTTTATAACTGAATGAGAATATTATTACATTATATAACATATTTTAATGCACCATGAGTGATTATACATCTTACTACATATATTATATAAAATTGAGTTAGTTTATACGATATAAAACATATCATATTTGAAGAATTTATTGGGATATTAAGTTAGAAGAAGAAATATATATTAGTAAACTACAATTTTAATTTCAATTGATTATTTATAAAAAATCTTCTATACTATAGTGATAATATTTATTTTCTTAGTAGTGTTTTAGTAAGTTATGAGAATAACTATATATTTTATTTATTAGTATATTAGTGACAAAATTAACAATAAATTACCTTCAAACTATTCAAAACGAACCGCCCAAATCACTTTTTATTGGTTTGATTTAGTGAATAAAATTTAATTATTGGTCCAATTTGAAAAATCATTTCAAACCGCCCGATGAACACCCTTGTAGTATACCCGAACTTAGCCAAAAGGCCAAGAAAGGTATCTTTTTTAGGAGAGGTTTGCAAAAGCTGCGTGATTACTGCTCACTAGCTACCATCCGTCCATTCACAACAACCCACCATGATCGTACGTTAGAGGCGCGTGAGTGTAAGGACGACATCATCACTGTATCACACCCACTCTGACACACACACACTCCATCATAATTGATTAATATTCGTTTAATTAATTTCCCTCAATTCTTATTTCACAAGCGACCAATTTTAGTTCAATATAATTCTAGTTCTAGGCAACCCTTCTATGTGGAGTTTCGAACGTGTACAGCTAGACTTTTATTGGCCATTTAATGAACGCCATACGTGCTTATTGCTTAATTACAAAACGAACAGTGTCTTATCGCGTTTTTTATATATAAATAGCTATGATACATCAGAAATTATCTAATTAGACCAAGCTTGGCAGGCATATATATGCCCTTTAATTAACACTAAGCAATTTCTATCGACGTTGTACTAATTAATGTAATGATCGATATATAGTTTTGTTTGTTTTCCCGTGTAAGCTGCTGGAGTCATGATCATATCAGCTATATGTAATGTAATGTAAGGATGGATGAAGTGGAAAAACGTGAAATCAACAACAGTGTAGTACTGAGTTTTGCAGGCGCATGACATGAGATATATATATATATATATATATATGAATATATGATAATGATATATAATGTAATGCGACGTGTCTCAAATGAGGATGAAGCAGAGCATTAATCGGGTGCAGTTAAGGAAAGGGATATATATATATATATACACATTCATATGTATAAATATATGTATATGTATATGTATTGGTGTTTCCAACAATCAGTCAATCAATCCTGCGCAAACATAATAAAATGGCAAGATTCCAAATGAAGAAATTTAAATTGTGTTCAAACAGATATATAAATTTATAAGAAACAAAGGACAACAGAGAATTTCATTGGGTCTCCATCAGCGTACGTAATTTGTTTTTTGGTAATTTTTCAAATATAAAATATTTTTTTATACGAACTTTAGGACAAATACATAAAAGGTAAAAGTATTTTTTTTCCTCTAAAGTATATTATTAATGTTTGACTAATATTAGAGTAAATGATAAAATTTATCAAAATATAAATTTTTTAAAACAAAATTAATAATAAACAAATATTAAAGACAATTAAAAATTAATATAAGATAAAGAGAATAATAATACTTTTTCTTATATTAAATTGTGTGATTGAACCAATAATGATTTGGTGCAGTAGTTGACTAGTTGCACGTTATGTGATAGGACTCAAATTTGATTATTAGAGTCAATATTATTGGGAAGACTCAAACTGTTTCGTTACTTAACCCAAATAAGAAGAGTCTTCGCCTAGACCGTGAGAGATAAAAATCTATGATTTAACCCCAAAAAAATGTGATTGAAAGCTTGTGCTAGTGCACTTGAAATCTTAATTTTTCTTCCTCAAATTCCCATTAATACTTTGAAGGAAAGCAACAACGTATTGTTGTGCTTCTGCACCACCACCTATATACACAGTACAAAGTACTATACCATATACAGATAACTGAGATAAGTGAAAAAGAATGAAATCAATTACTCTTTCACTTTCTCTTTCTCTCTCTGCTTTTAATTCTTCCTTTAAATGAATAATCTTCAAAATTCCTAATCCCTCAGCCACCATAAATATATACCCATTACAAGCTTCCCTTTTTCACTTGCTTTTCCATCAAACCACCATCCCCCATAAACCTCTGACCATTTCTCTTTCGAGTTTGAATCCCCTGCATATATTCTCTTATACTCACTAACTACCACTGATCTTTCAGTACTGTCTCTCAGATATATATTAATTACTCATCCATATCCTTCCCTCTGCTTTCAAGTTTCAATCTTTGCTTCAACCCTACACCACACTACACTACACTACAGTGAATCCTGCTTGCTAGCTTCATTAATTAATAAACCTACGGCTATCAGTAAGTATCATCACCCCCATATCTATATATATATTTAATCATAAGTCACTCATTATGCAAATGATAATCTCGGTCGCTTCAATCTCGATCTTTTATGACCACTTTTTAAATCAATCCTTTTCACATCATTAATTCTCTCAATTCCCACCTTAATTCTTCAATTCTTGCATATGTATTTAATTTGTTAGCTAGTGGAGCCAGATCCATCTATATATATATATAGCTAGCGAGGTAGCTAGGTTTTGGAGCTTGAGGCTTAACTATTTCTCAGGTTGAAATTAAATGGCTAGAAGAACATCATCATCAAGGCTTTTCTTCCCAGACCTGTCCTTACACATCAGGCCACCAGAGTATAATAATTGTAATGAAGAAGCCAAAGCACTAGAAGTGAATGGGAATAATAATGGATTATTCATGAATGATAGTAATAGCAACGAAATGTGCTCCTCTACATCCGATTCTGGAAGCAGCGAGAGTGATTTGAGCCACGACAATAATGCCTTCTTCCTGAAGCCTACCAGTACTGATCAGCCCAAATTATTCATGAGCTTAGGCATCAATACTAATAATAACAACAAAATGGTACATAATATTAATCCACATCATCACCACCCTCAAATCTACGGTCGTGATAATAAGTTCAAGAGAAATGGCAGAGTTGTTAATGTTAATGGTGTGATCAAAAGAAGCGTAAGAGCTCCCAGAATGCGATGGACTACCACACTGCATGCCCATTTTGTTCATGCCGTTCAGCTTCTTGGTGGTCATGAAAGTAAGTATATATACTGCTCATCATTAGTTAATCACTTTTATAATTAATTTCATCCATTATTATCATGCTCTTTATATTATTAATTAATTTTCCAGCTCTCTTATATATTAATCTAATAATTCTGGGATTCTTGTCATCATACACTCAGGGGCAACTCCAAAGTCTGTGTTAGAGTTGATGAATGTCAAAGATTTAACCCTAGCTCACGTCAAGAGTCACTTACAGGTGGATCATATATATAATTTCCCTTTCTTTTTATTTTCTTAATTTGAGTTTAATTAATTGCCTCCTCTATTATTAATGGATATATATAGCTAGTGGGGGAATTGAAGGAAGGGAGAAGCAGAGGGGTCATAGCCTAGTGGGTTTTAGTTTCTGTTTGTCATTCATATGACATATCTCTATATATTTTTTGATGGGTTGTTTTGTTCATACTTCATGGCATGCAGATGTATAGGACAGTGAAGAGTACTGACAAGTGTGCAGGTAAATTGGATTTTGCATCTGATGATTCTCACACCCCAATTACTTTAATTTTCTTTTCTTTTTTTTTCTTTTTCTTGCACTAATAATGTTATCATCGTTATTCTCTTTGTTTGAGATCTTTGGGCGATTCTCGTTTGGCAGAGCAAACAATATGATTTGGTATTGTGTGTACTACATATAGACTGTTCCCCATTAAAAACAAAAGTTGGTTGGGGACGATACAATATTCAAGGATACTGATAATATATACATATTGATATATATGTATGTAGTACTATTGAGATTTGAGAATTAAATAAAGTCCTCATAAGAATTATATATTAACCTATGGTGTCTGATAAAGATAGAGCAATGGCTCCATGATGATGAATATTTCAGGTCATGCAGGCCACACAGAATTGGGCTTGATGAGCCAAAAGCAAGGGACTAATACTTCTGTGGATGGAGAACATGGAGTCTCACTTTGTGACGCAGCCCATTTATCACATGATCCCCTTCAAAATTCCCTTCTCAGGCAATTTCTAAATTCCCTATATTCATCTCTTTCTCATTCCATTTTGTCTTCCTAGCTTCTCTTTGGAATTTAATGTGAACATAACTAATTAAAATAGTATATATTACTCACTAATTCAGTTAGAGGATTTCTGAATAGTGAATAAAGGTGGTATATGCCAAAGTATAGATGTTTATTATTGGAAGACTAAAATAAAAATACAAGAAACTTTACCCAAGTTTAGTTTATACAATTAAGGAACTTAATTACTTTAGTTTTTTTTCTTATAATATATACTTGTTAATTGCCCTGGTTGTGTCTTGTCTTTGGCTGAATCTGCTTCTTTAATTTCTTTTTATTATAGGGTATACATAGAATTTGATGAATACGTAATTAAGCTAGGGTTCCAATATACTCCCTCCGTTCCTGAATATCTGCTTTTCTGGAGAATTTTTTTTATTCCAAAATATCTGATGTTTTATAACTTCAAGAGAGCATTAATTATTCTTTTACCATTCTATCCCTATTAAATATAGTAGAGTCATAAATGAATAAACATTTTCCTAGTAATTTAATAGGGATAGTTTAGTCTTTTTACCTCATTTTTCTCTTCATTTTAAGTGAGCTAATCATTTCCTTAGTCTGTGTGTTTTTACCTTAAACATCAGATATATAGGAACGGAGGGAGTATATAGGTATGTGGGTGGTAATATAAGTGGTAACGTGTACCCCTAATAATTAATAACGCTAAGGGTTTATATATTCATCATTTCTTATCCGTTAGCTAGCTTGCTAGATCGTCGATCGATGTATTGATTCTCATTCCACGATATATATTTATGCATGTAGCACAAAGTCAATACTAGTTTTGGTGCAAATCTCAATATCAATGAGTACTAGTTTTGGTGCAAATCTCAACGTTTCTAGCTAGGCATGCCTTGTTATTTGCAATGAGTAGTGAATGTAGATTACGAAGATTAATTCAGATTCCGACCATCACTTGTAGTTTTGCTTGACACAACATTGAAAAATTTGGACAGATGTGACCCTTGCCATTAAAACTAGGCAGTTTGTGAATGATTAATTTCTGATGATGCCATTGCAATTAGTTTTATTTTATATAAACAAATTTTGATATATATATATATATGGACTTGTGATTATTGCACGCCAAAATATATATATATATATATAGTCTTACAATTAACATTTAACCATATTTGTTCGCATGAGCATTATTCTATAAGATGGATCGATGCCTAGCTAGCTAGCTTGTTGAACTAATGATGCCATGGCAGTAATTAGTTTTAATTGAAACCCACAGGCAATCATGGCAATCATCAACAGAGACAAGGACGAATAGTAGTGGACAAAACCCAGAAACGGGATTGACGTACTGTCATGTGAACGCCAATCAAACCATATTGGTAAGGTGTCATATGTATATATTTACACAGAGAGAGAGAGAGAGAGTCTGAAACTCAGAAATATCATGGAAATAGATGAGCTAAACTACAAAATTATGTGAAAGTAAAAGAGAGAAGGAAGAAAAGAGGAATATAATTGATGATAATAATAAATAAGAGAATTTGAAACTTAGAAATTTAATTTGTAGTTTAGTCGCAGCAACACATTATTTTGTTGCATGTAATTAATGAAATTTTGTTAGGGAGTGCTAGAACTCTCGAGAAGTGAAATTTTGTTTTAGCTTGTTCTCATTTAATTTTTTTTCCTTTTATTGAGAATAGTCAATAAATGTGATGAAAGAAAAAAAGTAGAGTATTAAAAGGCTTTGCGTAGTCTTTGTAACAAAACCCTAACTAATGAAAATGGATCCTCTAAAATTTATTTTTTATATTTTTTATAGAATATGAGAGATAAAAGAAAAGAAGAAAGAGAAAGAAAAAATGTGAGTTTTATATATTTTTATTTTATAAAATTTGTATTTTTTTTCAATCTTCTTCTTCATTTCTTTCTTTAACTCTACAAGAAATGCATGGATAAAAAAATACAGTAATATCATTAATTTTTCTTTGACATGCACTTATAAATATATGTTTGTATATATGTATGTATAGAAATGGAAATTGAAATGAATAATGTAAATGCAGGTAGAAGATGAAAAAGGTGAGTGGAAAAGAGGAGTGGGGTCAAAGGTGTCACATCAAGAAAAGACGCTTGACCTAGAATTCACACTTGGCAGACCCACTTGGAACACAAATCACGTCCAATCCCAATCATCAACAGACTTGACTCTTCTCAAATGTTAAACGCTACTTTCCCCCACGCCTTTCATTGTCATCATCATCATCATCATCATCATCATCATCAACAACAACACACCATGCATGCTATATAATGGCCAGAGAAAGAAATTAAAGCACTTGTATCATCATTATGATCCTCATCAATGATTTTTTTTTCCCATGACGTGTACCTGCCTTTTGAGTTCTTGTCTGAAAAAATGAGAGACTTGTAGAATTAATGGGATATATATAAATGGTTTTGCATGGTTTCCTATATATCTGTTTGCTAGCTTCAGTCCAAGAATTCCATGTCATTATCGGAGATCGAGAATTGGGATTCAAAGAGATTGAGTGTTTTGATATTTTTAGGGCAATGGACCATGGTTTGTATTTGGACAGAATTATAAGAGAACAACGACCCATTCGGTTATCGTGACGTTTGATAAAGTTATTTGTCACATCCTTATAATTCTTATCTTGTTTCTTCTTTTCTTTCCCCTTTCTTGTTTTTGAAGTCATGAACATCCTTGATTCTTACAATTTCTCTCTCTCTCTCTCTCTCTCTATATATATATATATATATATATATATTTGTTCAAGTAAACAAAATATATATGGATAAGCTTCATCTATATATGACAGTCTCAAGAAAACAAATTAATTAGAGGGAACCAATAAAAGGAATACACAAATTTATCCTAAAGTTTTATCTAGTTTGCCATAAATTAATTAATAATCAAAATTTGAATATATAATAATTGGCCTGTGGTTGATCGAGTATAACTGTATAACTAATTACTTAAAACAAAAGACGTACACATTCAAGCCTCCAGGTATTAGTTAAGATCTTTATTTTTAGGTTCTAATGAAACTTTCTGAAAAATTTCAGACAATATATAATGAAACTTCTGACAAATTTCAGACAAATTTCGTTTAAATTTTATTTTATTTCTCTCTCATCACCTTAAATTACGTACAACGTATTTCAGATCATCCAGTTACTCTCAATATATACATGCATCTAAGGCTTTGGCCTGTGTAATGTGGCCTTCAAATTAAAGTGTTGAGGCTAGCTAGAGCTAGTTGGACGTTTCTAAAGGCAAATGTAGTATGTATGTAAGTATGTATTGTGTTCCTGCAGTTCATGATTGTCTGCAATGGCTTGTCCTTTTCACAGCTTACTTCTGCACCGCCAACACCTAATTGCCCCCGACATCTCAGAATTTCAGGCATCCATTTCTTTTCTCTTCTAACTTTAAACTTTTGTCTTCTTCATTATTACACTTTTCTTGAACTTCGAGCTCATCACTCCCATCCACCTTCTAATCTTACATACATACATATTATGCATGTCTCTTCAATTCATCATGTTTAATTATCATGATTCTCTTTCTATCCTAGTCGTCAAGAAGAACATGATAATTAACTAGAGGCGGCAAGTCGCAATTTCTGTCTTTGAGTATGAAAAAATTTTAAATTCTTGGACTACTATATCCCATTCTTTGAGGTATCGCAAATCAGCGAGAGGATTAATCATTGTTATATACGGACAATGGATACACTAACTAATACTTAGATGAAAAAAAAATGAGATATGAATTAGTTATATATATATGGTCAGACTACAAACAGTTTGCTCCACACACATTATATATACTAGGGGCTTTGCGTGCCCTAACGGGCACGCAAATATGTATGTAGAATAAATAAGAGACTAAATTGTTAACTTAGTAAAGAAAGAGAGACCAAATAGTAAATTTTCTCTTATTTTTAATTTCATAGACTATAGTTTTAAACATGGACGACCAGAAAGGGGTGGAGCCATATAATATAAGATATGGTCCTTTGGGCTACAACTTTAGGCTCCGTTGGGCTGAGCCCCTTCAAATTGGATATGAATTAGTTACATGTATAAAAATAAGAGTAAACTAATGATTTGATTTTTAAAATATTATAAATTTTTAAATTTATTATTTAAAAGATAAAATTATAAGATTTCATATTAAATTTTATTTAATGTATTTTATAAAATAACTACTTGATTATAATTGCATCATTCAAGAACTAAATCTCATAATTTTATTTTTTAGGGACTAGATTGAAAAATATATTATCTTTCAAAGAGTGTATCATTAATTTACTCCAACCATGTATATTTATTCTCAATCATATATAAAAATATAAATAGACTTCCTCAATTCATCTTGCCATTCAATATATTCTTCGTTCGCAACTCTTTTTGCCATTCAGCATATTCTATTTGAGAAGTAATTTTTTTATAATGACTTGAGAAGTTATATATGTGGAGTTTTCTTATTTTTGGTAAGGAATGGGGCTAAACAAGCCCAAAATGCAAACACAACAAAAAGGACTAATCCCCAAGTCACCAGGAACGAGGCTCACCCCTATATATGGATTTTTTTTTTTTTTGGTAATGTCATGGGTTTTCCCCGTCTATTTGTATAACGGTTTAAGCGAAGATTAATCTCATTTGGAGAATGGAGACGAAACGGTTATTCCTTTCCAACAATGTCGATGTAAGATAAAGTTTAATACTCAAAACTAAAATATGTGTACCTTGATTCTTGTTCTTGAAAATTTGAAGAGATTTTTCTTCCCTTCTTCCTCCTTCCATTCTTGTTCTCTAATGGTTGAGAACCCACCATTCATGCCTTATCCTCTTATCAAAAAAAAAAAATGTGTGGCTATGCTTATGAAGGGAGAGGGAAGGGTATTTAAACTCTACAAGACCTAAATGCCCTTCAAACCCAACTACCATCAAATTGGGCCTCTATTAATAGGTCTAGTCTATTAGTTACATGGGCCACACTTTAAGAATTAAAATAATCCAACATTCTCCCACTTGGCCCATGTTACGACTTGAAGATTCAACAACTTTAATTGCGCACTATAAATTGAATCTAACAAGTAATAAGCCATCCTTAATCTGAATTGAAAAGATTGGGTCATGACGGTCACAAGTTCACAATGACTTGATTCCATCCATGTACCACATATCAAATCAACTCATAACAACTTTAATTTGACAACGCTTTAACTATGAACTTTTATTCTTGTCTCACAAAACATTACTGCATGCAACTATGATGTGAATAACTATTATGCAAACTGGCAAAAAAAAAAAAAAGAATAACTATTATACAAAATACAACTTTAACTGAATTTATAAGTGTCATAATCATACGAGCAAGATTATTTAATGTATATATATACATGTTCGAGTATTATATTAACACGGACTTATATATAATGCCCATTCTTTCAACATAGCCAATAAATGTTTGGGCAACAATCCTTTCGTTAGCTCATCCGCTATCATTAAACCAGTACAATATGCTCTATTGACACTTTTGATTTTGCACCTCCTCTTTAATAGATAATATAAGTATTTCAAATTAATTTGTTTTGCACCCTTAGAATACTTATCATTATTGGAGAAGAAAACAGTTGCGGAACTATCACAAAAAAATCTTAACGGTCTAGCTATAATGTCGACAATACTTAGACTTTAGACAAAGTTCTGCAACCACAATTCATGAACAGTGGCCTCAAAGCATGCCACAAATTCAACTTATATAGTGGGAATAGCAATGAAAATCTACTTTTCACTTTTCCATTATACGGCTATTTCAGCCAGTAAAACATACTAATGTAGATTTTTCTTGAATCTACATAACCAGCATAATATGAATTCGAATAGCCTACCACCTCAAGATGGTTAGACTTCCTATATGTTAGTAAATAATCCTTAATGCCTTGCATATATCTTAGAATTTCCTTTGCAACTTTCCAATTGTCTGTTCTAGGATTAATTTAATATCAGCCCAACATTACGTAAGGAAAACTGAAAAACTGGCTAAGTACATGTTTGAATATACATTAAATTGTCATCTATAGATGCATAAGGAATAGACTCTATTAGCTTTCTTTCTAAATCATTCTTTGGACAATTTCCTTTTTTTTTTCCCCTTTCTGAGTTGAAACTATCCTTGCAGAGCAATTTTCCATCATAAATCTCTCTAATATTTTGTTAATATATTCTTTCTGAGACAATCCTAACTTTCCTTGTGATCTGATACCGAATATTTCTATTCCTATCAGATATGATGTCTCAGCCATATATTTCATTTCAAAACTATTAGGGAGAAATTTCTTTACATTATGTAACAAGCCAACATCATTAGCAACAAGAAGAATATCATCAATATATAGAACCAATATAATAAACTTGCTCCCACTGACCGTCATGTATATACACTGATTAACAGTGTTTTCTATAAAACTATATGACACAATGGTATTATTGAACTTTAGATACCATTGTCGGGAAGTTTGTTTTAGTCCATATATTGACTTATTTAATTTACACACTAATCTTTTATTACATGTGGCCACAAAACCTTCTGGTTGGTTCATATAAACTTCCTCTTCTAAGTCACCATTAAGGAAGGCGGTCTTTATATCCATTTGGTGAAGCTCTAGATCATAATGAGCCACCAAAGCCATAACAATTCTTAAAGAATCATCGAAATTGGAGAAAAAGTTTCTTTATAGTCAATGTCATCCTTTTGAGTAAAACCTTTGGCAACAAGTTTAGCCTTATACCTTTCAATGTTGCCCTTAGAGTCTCGTTTGGTCTTGAAGACCCATTTACAACTCACTTGTTTTGAAACTTCAGGCAATAGAACTAAATCACAGACTTTGTTGTCATCCATTGATTTTAACTCTTCTTTCATAGCATTAAACCACTTTTTAGAATTTCTACATTCCATGGCTTCTTTGAATGAGATTGGATCTTCATCAATACTTAAGTCATATTCATGCTCAAGTGAGTAAACAACATAATCACTTGAAAGAGCTGGTCTTTTCTCCCTTGTAGACCTCCGTACTGCTATTTCTTGTGGTATCTCTTGCACATTTACCACTTGTTCATTTGTGACTTGTTCATTTATAATCAACTCATCATTAATATGATCATCTAGTGAATTTGGGACATGAGTTTGTTGTTTTGTCGTGTTGTTAGACCGTGATACAACAAGAGGAACAACAACGGGAGGTGAAACACTAGGTTCTTGTGATAGTGTTTCTCTTTGAGATTCTTTAATGTCCACTTTACGTGGATTACTACTCCCACTAGATTGACCATTTTCAATTAATCGAGCATTGTCAGACTCAACTATTCTTGTACTCTGGTTAGGACAATAAAATCTGTACCCTTTTGACTTTTCAGGATAACTAATGAAATACCCACTAATGGTTCTTTCATTGAGTTTCTTTTCATGCGAATTATAAATCTTTATTTCTGTTGGACAACCTTAAACGTGAAGATGCCTTAAGCTAGGATCCCTTCATGTTCACAGTTCATAAGGAGTCTTAGGAACTGTCTTACTAGGAACCTTACGTATACAACAGTCTTTAATGCATACATCTATAAAGATAAAGGTACAGTACTATGATTTAACATACACCTAACCATTTCCATAAGAGTAAGATTCTGCCTTTCAATTACACCGTTTTGTGACGTGTACCAGGCATTGTGTATAAAGCACATATGCTACGACTTTAAAGATAGTTAACAAATGTAGTACACATAATGAATGCCTTTCACTTAACTCAAAATCTATACACCATTTTTCGTTGCTTACCTTTAATGCAATCTATTCATTATGTGTACTACATTTGTTAACTATACTTCGTTCAATCATGAAACATGGATTCAACAAAATTAACATCAAGATCAAAACAATACAAGTTGTTAATTAAAATACCTAAACCATAAAAGGCATTACATTTATACAACGAAAAAGTATTGTTTCTAATCTTAGCATTAAACTTACATTGTTGCTTTATCCCTCTTCTTGTTCTTCCTTTCATATTTTAACTTGCCACTATCAGCTTCTTTATGGAATGTGAGAATAACATAATGCTCCTTCAAATTTCTTTAATCTCCTTTCCTCTTGAATCAATATGGCCTTAATTTCTTGAAAGTTCCATTTTTCTCTTTAAAGGTGTTATAATTTACTTGGAACTTATCAAATTCAAGAGGGAGTGAGTTAATAATAAACTGTGCTAAGAAGGAATCACTCACTTCCATACCCATTAATCTCAGCTTTGCTGTCAAGTTTACCATACTTGTCACATAATCATGAATAGGCCATAACCAACAAAATTTCTTGATCGTTGGCTCATTCATCAAGTTAGAAACAATAGACTTATCAGTTATTTCCAAAATGGGAGTATTCTTTAATTTTCAATATGAACTCCTTTGCATTGTTCGTCTTAGGCATTGATGAATTAACATTTTCTGTCATCATCATTTTCATCAAGTTCAACTTTAACCTATTAGATCGCTTCCAAACCCCATAAAGAGACTTGTCAACTTCTCTCAATAATGGTTGTAAGGTTTTTATCACAAATTAATGCAAGGTCTAAATCCATAACACCCAGTTGAAACTAGATCTGTTCAGACCAATATGCATAGTTCAATCCATTCAACTTGACCAATCCATTGCCTATACCGAACAAAATCAATGGAAATTGCAAACATTATACAAACTCACACTTTAATGCTTTGAGAAAACATAAATGGATTCAGATTAATCATAAGCTTTAATTATGTAAATAAGTTCACTTTTGGGTAATCCTCAAATACATAGCCTTAAACAATATTGATGCAAACAAGATCAAACTTTAATGGATTATCAAAAATACTATAGTCAACATGTATCTTATATCTTTGGATATAAAAACACATTTACCAAGCATATTAATGAATCCCTTTAAATGTCACTAATCATAAACAATGATCCACCTTTGGGTGATCTCCTAGCATTATAATTAATGATCTAAATTGTTCAATATAACATTTGATATAATTTAATTGCATCACATTATCATGAACAATTGATATACATAATTAAATATCTAAATACCTCTCGAGCTAGGTCATTTTGGTGACTAACAAACTCTCATTTCATTTAAATATTTAATATATGCAAACTTTATTTGAGATATTAAATCTCCAATGTCATTTGTACAACTATACATATAAGATTGAAAACTATTTCATAATTTCAATACTTATATAACATTTATGTACATATAAGAGTAACTATTTCAAAGCTTTAATTCATATATCTTGATCTCAAGATCATAGTGCAAAAAACCGGACCGGTTATTGACCCGGTGGAAAGCTCGGCTCACTGGTTCAATGGTTCAACCGCTGGGTCACTGGTTCAACCGGTTGAGCCGGTTTACTTAAAAAATACATTTTCAAATATACATATTCATCAAATACATATTAATATCTTACAATAATATAAATATAAAGTAAAAATTAAACATTTTGATACCCTTGAAAGTTATTTTGTAATTTTAACCGTAACAAGTTTTGTAAAAATTATATATCGAAAGGTGACTTATAATTACATAAAATAAAATTTAAAGTACATATAAGTTAAAACAAAAAAATTTATATATAAAATAAATTAAAAAATTGAAAGGTGGATATTGTTTAAATTTTTTAAAATAATTATTAGTTTGTTTTGGAAAGGAAAATAATTAGTTTATAGAAATAAGGTTTTATGATTTTATTTAAAAACTAATATTTAATTAAAAAGAATATCAAATATAATATTATTTAATCTAAACCTAAGCACAGACTCTCTTTCACTCATGTACCGCCGCGTCACATCCTCACTCATCATTTCCCATTTTCAACTATTGAACTTAAAGTCCCACCTACTTCTTTTTCGGTTTTTCTTTCCACCATTAATACACTCATTCATCTTCTGTGTTTCTTCTTTATTCTTCATCACTTTACATCTTCCAACACAAACTCTTGGAACCACGAAGCAGCAAGGAAGAGATGAAGATGAAGCCGCAAGGAAGAGATGAAGACGACGAACGGAGCGAACTGCCGAAGACAAAGAACGACGAAGCCACGAACCCACGGAGGAGCAGCCACAGACGAAGACAACGGCGAAGGATGAAGGAAGAGAACGTCAGAAATTTAGGTTTTTTTTTCTTTAAGTTTGAACCGGTTGAAACCGGTTCACGGTTCACCGGTATGCAATCGAACCGGCGAGTTGAACCGGTGACTCGCCGGTTCGATTGCATTCCGGTATTTTACATTCTCCGGACCGGCCTGGGGTCCNTTACTATTTAGTCTCTCTTTCTTTACTAAGTTAACAATTTAGTCCCTTATTTATTTTATATACATATTTGCGTGCCCTATCGGGCACGCAAAGCTCCTAGTATATATATATATATCAACATCAAAAACGCCTAAACTTGCAGCCACGCACCATTCTTACAAAATAGGCAACTTATATATATATTTATTCATCAATAATCGAGGGCCCACTAGTAAAACAATATCTAATGTGAATTAACACTATTCATTTACAACCTTCAGTAGTTTCGGCATAGTAAATGGCAGCAACACTCATATACGGTACGACAAACTAAAATCAACGCGCAGCACAAAAGGCCTAAGATGGTTAATTTTATTTGCTCCATAAGTGTATTTACAATGCCGAAATCTCAGGTGCAGTTCAACCTTACTCGCACGGTACCCATCTCAGTTCATTTTATACACATAGCGAAAATGATTTACACAGTATAAAATTTAATTATAGTTTTATTTTTTATTTATTCACCATAATCACACAAAAAAATTCTTTTAAAGATGATTATAGGAGAAACCCTAATAAAATCAAATCTAAAAACTATAACCTTGCTCTCTGATACTAATTGGAAGATAAAGTTTAATACTCGAATCTGAAATATGTGTACTTGATTCTTGTTCTTGAAAATTTGAAGAGATTTTTCTTCCCTTCTTGTTCTCTAATGGTTGAGAACCCACCATTCATGCCTTATCCTCTTATCACAAAAAAATGTGCGGCTATGCTTATGAAGGGAGAGGGAAGGGTATTAAAACCCTACAAGACTTAAATGCCCTTCAAGTCCAACTACCATCAAATTGGGCTTCTATTAATAGGTCTAGTCTATTAGTTAGATGAGCCACACTTTAAGAATAAAAATAATCCAACAATAGACTCTAGATATTGAATCTGGATCCTCTCACCTAAGATACAGCTCATCAACCACTACACCAAACATTATTTAGTTTATACATGAAGTTTTTGTTTTAAGGCTTTCAGCGCTTACGTATACGAGCATATCTTATTTTATTTCTAGCAAATCAATCGTTAGTTGTCAACGTCACCTTCTAACAAAAATAAATATAAAAATAAATTATTTATTTTATCTCTCAAAATTAAAGATAATAAAATAATTTAATCTATATATAACTANTTTTTAAGTTACTAATCATATAGTACAATCTATATATAACTATAAAGCTGAGTTCTGGGGTTCTCATGTGATGCCATGTCAGCAAAAACAATTTAAAAAATCAAAAGTAAATTAATTTCGAAAAAGAAATTAATTTGAATAATTTCTGAAGTTTAATTAATGTAAATTATGATACTTATCTATATTCCTAATTTTTCGAACCTATTTACATCAACTACCACAATATAAAAAATATTTAATCAATGAAATTTCATACAATCCCTTTAATTTCGGCATTGATTATGTCAATTCATATCTATATTTTAAACTTTTAATTATAAATTAGCCTATTAATTAGCATTTGTGATTGTAATCCTTG
>QANZ01022431.1:164572-187555 GCA_003254925.1 Chamaecrista fasciculata
GACCAAAATTGCAACAAAAAAAGTTAGGGGACCAAATTGAGACCTTTGCGAAAGTTAGGGGACCAAAATTGCACTTAAGCCTTTATTTTATATCACATTATTTAATATATGCAGTAGAAAATAAGTATGTATTTTATATTATTTTTATATAATTTGAATAAATACCTTTAATTTCTAAAGGATAGCATTCACAATTTATATAATAATAAAATGAAATAATTTTGTCCTGCGCATCGCGCGGGGTTCATACTAGTTTAAATCTTAAAATATAATTTTACAACTATTTTCATTTTATTAGAAATATCAACTAAAATTTAATAAAAAAAAATCAGCCGTGGTTATATTTATCTTTAAATTTAAATTAATATTTTAATAAATTAATTAATGAAATTATAGATAATTATATTTTTTAAAAAATCTAAATCATATATTTTAATATTTACTAAATTAAAATAATTATTTTGAAGCAGAAAATTTGATCAATAATCGACATTATATTTAATAATTTTTTATATGTCTTATATTCGTCAATATGCTAGCTTTGTCTTCATTCTAAGATAAATAATACAGCCAATAAATGAGTTTACAAAAAAACAAAAAAGGTTATCGTCATGGATCAGTTGACACCCAATGAGATTTTTTTTTGGGTAAGGACGAATGATAAAACCCGATTAGAGTTTCTGTTATTTATACGTGAGTGACTCTTGCTCAGAATTTTATTTTTAATAATCTACGCCAGTACGTAGCCTGTGGCGTAAATTATCTAAAAACCTTGGTTTGACTTTCTTCAATCATGCTTGATTCATACCATCATAAGTATAACCTCCTAGCTCTCCCACATTAGAGAAATCACATGTTCCACGGCCATGGAGTACTCCACAAACATGAGTTGGCAATCACACATAGCCTTAATCATCATCGGATTCTCCGTCGTCGTTTTATGGATCTCAACACGAAAAAGGAGCAAAACGGCACCACCACCGGTACCGGAAGCCGGCGGCGCGTGGCCGGTGATCGGTCACCTTCACCTCCTAGGTGGGTCGAAGCCACCACACGTGACCTTAGGCAACATGGCTGACAAATACGGACCCATCTTCACCATACGACTCGGCGTTCACCCAACTCTTGTAATCAGCAGTTGGGAAATCGCGAAGGAGATTTTCACCGTAAACGACGTGACGTTTGCTACGCGTCCCAAGAACGTGGCGTTTGAAGTTTTGGGCTACAACTTCGGCATGATCGGATTCTGCCTATACGGTGCGTATTGGCGGCACGTGCGGAAGTTAGCCACGCTGGAAGTTCTGTCCGCTCAACGCCTGGAGATGCTGAAACACGTGCGGGAATCTGAGGTGAAGTGGGCTGTGAAAGAAACATATGATCGGTGTTTAAAGTTGAAGAATGATTATGAGATGAAGGAATGGTTTGGGAACATAATACTTAATGTTGTGTTTAGGATGGTTGTGGGAAAACGATTTGTGGAGATTACTGAAGGGAAGGAAGGGACAAGGAAAGCTCTTAGAGATTTCTTTGATTTAAGTGGATCGTTCGTGGTGTCTGATGCGTTGCCATTTTTAAGGTGGTTGGATTTGGATGGACAAGAGAAAGAAATGAAGAAGACAGCGAGAGAGTTAGACCATGTGGTTCAACTTTGGTTGGAAGAGCACAAACGTAAGAGAGACAATCACAATAATATTAATTCCCACGCTGATTTCATGGATGTGCTTCTTTCCGTGGTTGATGATTCTCAAGAGCACGATGGGCGTGATGCCGATACTGTTATCAAAGCAACATGCCTGGTCAGTACAATTATATTCATAGAGTACTCATCTTAAAATATATTTGTGGCAACTTTCATCTTTTAGTTCTGCAGAAATTTGGGAGCCGGGGACAATTTTCTAATTCGTCAAAATCATATTTTGGTCTTTGAGAGTAGTTTCATTTTGATTCTAAAATTATGTTTCATTTCGTTTTAATACTAAAATTTTTATATTTGTTTTGTTTTGCTCCTTATTTTTGTCATTATTTATAATTGAATAATTGAATTTAATCATTTCTCTTTCATATATGTCATAATAAATAAATTGACAAAAAGAAAAATATAAATTTTCATTTATAGACGCAAATTAAAAATAAATGTATGCTCTTTTTCTTTCTAAGAGTGGAGATTTTTTTAACAAAGAATGAAAAAAAAATTTCTTCATATCTTTGTCAACTCTCTTATTATGGTATGTATGAAAGATAAATAGTCCAAGCTAGAAATTATATAGAAATTAAATGAAACTACATTATTTTGAGAACAAAACAAAACAAATGTGACAATTTGTGGATTAAAATGAAATAAAAAATAATTTTAAAACCAAAATAAAATCTAACCATAATTTGATGATCTAAATCACTATATGACCTTTCCAATTTCATTACTATTTGAAATAATCTCGGTTTCAGATCTGAAAATGGAATCTAGAACTAGAAAAACTTCTGTTTAAAAAAGGGGTAGATGTGAACGTACCCGGTGCAGTCTTTATCACTGATATTTGTTTAATATCTTTTTTTTTCTTTTTAAATATTTCTTCTCTTGTGGGAAAAGCAATATGAACGAAAACTTTTGACTTAGGAACAACTAAATTAATTAAACAAGTGTTCATTTGGCTATTAAAAAGATAATGACACAGAAAATGTCACATTATTTTAATTTTAGGCAAAAGTATTAATTTTGTCCCCAAACTTTATACCAATGGTTAATTTCGTCCCCAATTTTTTGTTGGTGTGAATTTTAAGATGAAATGAGTGCTTTTTCTTAATTTTATTATCCTATTAGAGAGTGCTCTGTTTTGTTTTGATAAACATGAAATTTGCAGACTTTACTGTTAGCTGGGTCAGACACAACGACAGTGACGCTGACGTGGGCATTGTCTCTACTTCTGAACCACCCTGAAGTCCTAAAGAAAGCAGTGGAAGAATTAAACAGAGAGATCGAAAAAGAAAGACTAGTAGAGGAATCAGACGCTAAAAACCTTCCTTATCTCCAAGCCATCTTAAAAGAGACAATGCGACTCTATCCAGCAGCACCACTCAATATTCCACACGAGTCAACCCAAGACTCCACCGTGGCTGGATACCATGTGCCACGTGGCACGCGACTGTTGACCAACATCTCCAAAATTCAAAGGGACCCACTTGTGTATCCGGATCCGTTAGAGTTTCGACCCGAGAGGTTTCTAACGACGCATAAGGGTGTGGACTTTAGGGGTCAGAATTTTGAGCTCATTCCGTTTAGTGCGGGAAGAAGAATGTGTCCTGGAATCACGTTCGCGCTTCAAATGATGCATCTTATTCTTGCGAATTTGCTTCATGGGTTCGATGTGAAGACTTTGGATAATAAACCCGTGGATATGAAAGAACAAGTCGGATTAACCAATATCAAAGCCTCTCCATTACACGTCATTCTTACCCCACGCCTCTCTTCTCATCTCTATGGATAAAACATATATTATTGGTCTATATTTCTTATATTTGGAAGCTTATTGTATTTGATAATGAGAACAATAATGTTAAAGATAATAACCTTAAATAAGCACTGATCGAACCTAGTGTAATTTTTTTGTTACAAATAAATCTTATGGAACAAAATATATGTGTTGGGTCTTTATTTTATAAGTTGGATCAAAACAAATCACTTGGAGAAAAATATGAGCATTCGAGAATTTTTGGATCCAACATGAAAGTTATTTTATCTAATTAAAGTTTGTCTTGTATGTGTATTCTACGTACTAATTAATGACTTTTAATTTCCCCAAGAGCCTTCTTTGGTTTATTAGGTAATTATACGAACAACTTGTTGAAGTTTCGGGCCGTCGGGGCTAAAGGCAAGAGTGAAGCGAGGAGTGATGGTGGGGTAGATGTGTCGATTAAGACGAAACAAGAGGATAAACACCTTAGCAAGAACAGAACATGCTACATTTAATGCGGTGAAAAAGTAGAAGATTGTGACAGAGAGAAACGTCGTCAACAATGGTTATTTTAGATAGAGTGAGAGAGAGGAAAGAGTGAGAATGAGAGAGCTCTACTACTGTAAATGATCTATGAATATGAAGCCTAAGTGGAGAATGTTCTTTTTAATATTTAATCCCTCATTTATTTATTTGCAATTTGATCCTTATTACCAAAATGAAAGGACCTTAAAGTAAAAGAGTAAAATTGATTGGGGGATGAAAGTAAATTTCCCCTTCCTTTCTTTTTTTTTTAACTGACAAAATGAATGAATATGTCTTAGGAACTAGGGTGGAACTTTTTAGAAACGTCCAAGATCAAAACGAAACAAAAAAAAATTTATAGACCAAAATGGAATCTCGAGCAAACAATTGAAACCAAAATAGGGTTTTGGCCAAGAAAGTTTGATGTAGATAATAAATTGCCTACTACATCTGTGATAAATTTTTACAATATAGAAGCTAAGCATGTACCTCCTTAAGTCCTTATGCTTGGATCCTCCTAAATGCTAATTTTTTTTTTCTACTGATCATGAATTCCTGCCTCCTCAAAAAAGACATACTGTTTTGGATTTTTTTTTTTTAACCTCATATAAGAAAACTAAGAAAACAACTAAATGACTAATCAAGTCCTCACAAAAGAGGTACAAAAAGTGAAAGCCTAATATATCAGGAGGAGGGTCCTCCCAATCACTAATGAAGACGACGTTTTTGGCTCCAATTTTATCAAGCATATATCTGTTTTGGAATTTAATACTGATTCATCAAGATCTCTGAGATAATGACACTGAGAGGATTTATAATAGTTGGAGCCTCCATGCATAAAAGATATATAAACCATATTTGAGGTAGGAGTGAACGCTCTTAAAGATATAGGCAACTAACTAGTAGATTTTTAAATGGGCATCAATTTTGGCAACTCTATTCACATTAGATATTTTTCTTTAGATATTAATTATTGTTTTTTATTGAAGAACTCTTCTAGTCTTATTTATTAAACAAATATTTTACAAGTTGGCAAAAGTAAGCCTTTGGTTTTTAAATTTTATATTGGATCGACTTTAATTATATTTTCAATATTTATTTATTATCAACTTTATTTTTAAAGTTTTATTATGATGAGGTACTAAACAAATTAAAAAAGTTTTATTACTGAAGAATTCAATGACAATTAAAACTCTACTTACTCAATTTAATATTTCTTTCTCTTACTCAAGTCACATTTTTTTTTTTACTTCTCTCAGTCAAACTTACACACAAATTAAACACATTTGTGATTTCATACTATCTTATACTTTTTTGGCTACGCACTCTTCATGTCAGATGTCACTCACCAGTCACCAGTCACCATTTTGGCACATTTACTACACAATGGGGTCTTCTCATATCCTCTAGCTATCTCTTCCACCGCCATACAGCTATATCATTTTTTTATTCATTAACTAGATTTTTAGAATGTAGCTCTTAGTCAAATTTTCTTATTTATGTAAGAAATATCTAGATATAGAGAAAGGAGTAAGTTATATATTGAACATTGTACGATCATCTATATATCCTCTTCTTCACAATCATCTGGAAGCAAATCTCAAAGTTAGAGAAATCACAGGTTCCAACTCCACAAGCATGTGTTGGCAATCAACCATAGCCTTTAGCCTGATCGGATTCTCGACGCTTGTGTGCGTCGTCGTCGTCGTTTTATGGATTTCACTAGGAAAACGCAGTAACAGTACCAAAACGGCACCTGAAGCCGGTGGCGCGTGGCCGGTGATCGAAAACGGCATCTCATATCTTCTTATCAGATGGGACTGGTGGTGAAACTTTTTGCAAAGATATGAGACCAATTCTGCAACTTGATCAAAAGATATGGGACAAACGTGACACGGGACCAAATCTGTAACTTTTTACAAAGATATGAGACCAAAAGTACAACAAAAAAATTATGGGATCAAATTAAAACTTAAACAAAAGTTATGGGACCAAAAGTGCAGTTTAACATTGTTTTTTTGATGTTTTCTTTTGAACTCGGGTCTGTACTGATAGTGATACTATCTTTTCTAATGCATCTTCATGGAAAAAATCGAAACAACACAACCTTTGTCTTGTTGGTGTTTTGATTGCAGGTGAAAACATTTGTTGGGTTGCTATGAAATTCCCAAGGAACATCAACAAACTTGAGGGCTGCATCCTTTTCATCAGAGACCTTCTACAAGCTTGCCACAGCTGGTTCTCCTCAGACCTTACTCTTGCAGTCCCCTCCCCCACACTGATCCCAAAGCTTCGCCTCAACAGCTCCCCTTCCTCCATGGGCCTTCTGTGCAGGGATATATGTGGCCTTGTGGCCCATCTTAACATGTCCCTTTTCTCTTGTGATGTTGATCTTTTTAGCTTATTTTCCTGCCCTATCTTTAATTTCCAGTCGTATTGTAAACTCTATTTCTTTTGATTAATTCTAATGCATCTTCATATTTATGAAAAAAATAGGGAGTCTTCAAATTATATATGTATATATATGTCAATTTCATATTTGTCTTTAGACTAAATTTAAATTAATATTTTAATAAAAGAAAAAAGTTAAAATTGCATCTCTTATAATTTTATCTATCAACAAATGAATCGTGATATGATTATCATTTTTCATGAATTCAACAATTTACTTTAAGTTTAATAATTGTTTCATATGTCAAATATTTATGTGTATCTATGATCTGTGCTTTGTGGTCGTTGTAAAATCAAAGGTAAAATGCACTTTGGTATCTTGTGGTTAAGACTTAATCCACTATGATACTTAGAAAGACAAAATTTGGCACTTTGGTACCCTGAAGTTTGCCCCGTTAGCACTTTGGTACCCTGTGGTTTTTTCCGTCAACATTTAACGGGAAATTGTTAGCACTTTTGCAAAAATTACAAAATGCCCCCAAACAGTTTCAAATTTTTCAAAATGTCCCTAGATCATAATATTTTAGGACTAAAATGAAAATTTTATGGTCAAAATGTAATTATGAAAAATATTGTAAAAGAATAAAATTATAAAATAGTCCTAAATCTGGAAAATAAAATACAATTTAGTCCTAAAGTTGTGTGGTTCGATGATGAGAAGATAAACTTTACAAAATTTTTTATTCATCAAAACTCTTAGAGATTTGCTTGATTTGAGTGGGTGTCTCGTGGTTAGTCTTCTTATAATTATATGTACTTTACAGAGGCCTCTGTTTTGATAAAAGTATAAGGCTAAAGTGTAAATTTGGTTTTATATATTTTGTTGTTCTTAAGTTGGTCCTCTATATTTTTTTGTTGTATTTTTTATCTTATATCTTTAGGTCATGCCCCAATTTGGTCCCATATATATTTTTGTTACAGATTTGGTCCCATATCTTTGGGTCAGATACAAAAGTAGTCTCATATTTTTGTAAAAAGATCAATTGATAAATGATTCTTTTATAAAGATATGAGACCAATTTTGCAACCTAACTATCCAAATTAGGACCTTTTGCAAAATATGAAACCAAAAGTATAACATAAAAAAGATACATGACTAATTGGAAACTTAACTAAAAATATGAGACCAAATTTACACTTTGACAAAAGTATAAATTTAATTTCGAGTTCCCCCATATATATATATATATATATATATATATATGAAATTTGCAGAGCCTAATGTTAGCTGCAACGGACACAACTACATCAACATTAACGTGGGCGTTGTCTTTGCTTCTAAACCATCCGGAAGTCCTAAAGAAGGCAGTGGAAGAATTAGACAGAGATATCGGAAAAGAAAGGCTCGTAGAGGAATCAGACATTAAGAAGCTTCAACAATGCGACTTTACCAATATCAAAGCCAATCTGCTTCATGGGTTCGATGTGAAGACTTTGGATAATGAACCCGTGGATATGAAAGAACAAGTCGGATTAACCAATATCAAAGCCTCTCCATTACATGTCATTCTTACCCCACGCCTCTCTTCTCATCTTTATGAATAAAAAAGCATAGGTTAAAAGTTTATTTTGGTCCACTTTCAAAATATTCAAATTGATCTTAAATGTTGGCAAAATGTTTTATTTTGGCCCAAATTATTGAATTTGGCTCGTCTCAAGTTCAAACGTAACGAGTTTAGAGCTACATATTGTTCTCAAAGAGTATTTTCTCTATCTAGTTGGTGCCGTCAACAAACGAAGTCAAATCAGTCCTAAAAATTGACTACTCGTTTCATGGTTAAACAAACAAAGTTGATCATATTTCTCTCGTTTCAAATTCGAATGCGACAAATTTAGAGCTAAAAGTTTCTCTTAACAAGTTCTTTGAACTTAAAACGAGAGGTGAGATAAATATGACCAAATTCAATAATTTGGGACCAAAAATGAAACATTTTACCAACATTTAGGACTAAAATTAAATTTTTTGCAAACATTTAGGACCGAACATTTTAAAACATATTGGACGAAAATGAACTTTAAGGTATACATTTAGGACCAAAATGACCCTTTTGACCTAAAAGCATATGTATGTGTATTATTATCTTCAATTTTCCCATTATCCTTGTAATGTATATAGACGTATATGATAGTGTTAATAATTAGATAGAGTGATGGACCTTGTGAGGATGAAACGTGTGTATATAGGTGCGTATATATATATGTTACACTTGACAATTATAAATTATGTGGTCCTTGGTAGATATAGGTGCGTATCTACATTCAATATGCAATTACTTGCTGCACATGGAGATTGAGGTGGAAACTTCGTTCTGAAAGGATTGTTGTATACTTATTATGGACATTGTACATGGTCCTCTTCGATAAGTCTTTGTCCATTATTGACGGTACCGTTGAAGCACATATATTGATGCTCTGAAAAAATGTGGAAGGCCGAACTGTATTTATATGTTTGTTACAATTTTGTTAGTTAGTTTGGTCTGTCATATACTGATTTATGGCCTCACTGTTACTATGGTCCTTGTGTAGTCACTAGTCACTACTCTGTAGTTCATAATGACTTTTATATGAGGTAATTAATTAGTGTCACAGAAGTCTTTTTTTCAGTTGTTTCGCTGCGCATTATTGACCAATAAAATTGTTTATATAAATTTAAATTTTTCTAAAAAATCCATATTAATTAAGTATTACATCATGGTCAATTTCATTCTTTCATTTTTTTCTCATATATGATATCACCTCCCCTACTCAGCCGCAAGCGTCGGACCTACAAAACACTCTGATGGGATTGATACCCTAAAAGAGCCTCTGACGATCAAATTAGCAATCGGGCAAAATAAGAGTAGAGATATATGAATTGTGTGTGTTTGTTACCTTGAGGCTGCTTATATAGGCTTTGGGGGAGAGGAGAGCGTGTGTAGATGGGCCCTACCCCTAGGCCTCTAGGGGTAGGGTTGTTATGCTGGGAGTCTCTACATAGGTGGATCTCACCTCTAGGCGTCTAGGGGATAGGGTTTGTTACACCGAGGGGGTCTACCTTGGATATCAAGTCAGTTTGTTGGGATAGACTGGGCCTTGGGGAAGGTCGGCTGATCGATCAGCAGAATGAAACCATGAGGGGGGGGGGGGGGGGGGGTCTCTGGATATCCTTTGGGCTATTCCGTATCAATATATATACTATTTAGTTATTTGATCGAAAAATTTTTTTTTCCTAAATTCAAGTGATCCACTAAATATGTGATCGATCAAGGATCACATCCATAAGTACTTTTTTATGCTTATCAAAAAGTTATTTTGACTAAAAATCAACTGCGGAAATCTATTTAAATATGATCACCTCCAAATCAATTACTTTCATTTCTTATCTTTGATTGCAATATATTCCAAAAAAGGTAAATTGCAATTTGGTATCCTGTGGTTAGGGGCAGTTCAACTTTAGTACCTGAAAAAAAATTTTTGAAGTTTGGTGCCCCGTGGTTTGCTCCGTTAGCGAATCGGTCCCCTGTGCTTTATTTCCGTTAGGATTTAACGGCTGTGACCACCTTAAAATGTCAAAAACCTCCCAAAAAGTCTTCTCTTATGCGTTTAAGTCATTTCCCTTTACTAAAAGGGATCAAAACATAATAAAAACAGAAACTAAAGAGTAGATTATGTAATTTTACTGTTGAGTTGAGATTATTTATAAAAGGGTCTTTAGAATTTTAATATTACATAATTTTCTCCTTTTCATAAGATTTCTTTTGAATAGGTCCTGATTTAATTACACTTTAATCCCAAAAGTTTTTGATTTTTATCAAAATAGTCCTTAGAACCTCAAAAGACAAATGAGCATCTATGATTTATCAAGAAATCCCCATATTCAACTACCAAAACCTTAAATTTTCATTCAAGTACACTACAAACAAATCAAAACCCCCAAATTTTTCCAAAATCAAGCCCCACAAATTTCTTCAGACCCCACAAATTTCATGCAAGTACACTACAAACAAATCAAAACCCCCTTCAAACCCACAAATCAAAACCCCCGGCAATTTTCCAAAATCAAGTCAGTTTGTTACACCGAGGGGAAGGGTAGGGTTGTTATGCTGGGAGGCTCTACATAGGTGGATCTCACCTCTAGGCGTCTAGGGGATAGGGTTTGTTACACCGAGGGGGTCTACCTTGGATATCAAGTCAGTTTGTTGGGATAGACTGGGCCCTGGGGAAGGTCGGCTGATCGATCAGCAGAATGAAACCATGAGGGGGGGTCGGTCTCTGGATATCCTTTGGGCTATTCCGTATCAATATATATACTATATAGTTATTTGACCGAAAAATTTCTTTTTTCCTAATTGGAAGTGATCCACTAAATATGTGATCGATCAAGGATCACAACCATAAGTACTTTTTTATGCTTATCAAAAAGTTATTTTGACTAAAAATCAACTGCGGAAATCTATTTAAATATGATCACCACCAAATCAATTACTTTCATTTCTTATCTTTGATTGCAATATATTTCAAAAAGGGTAAATTGCAATTTGGTACTCTGTGGTTAGGGGCGGTTCAACTTTGGTACCCTGGAAAAAAAAATTTTGCAGTTTGGTGCCCCGTGGTTTGCTCCGTTAGCGAATCGGTCCCCTGTGCTTTATTTCCGTTAGGATTTAACGGCTGTGACCACCTTAAAATGTCAATAACCTCCCAAAAAGTCTTCTCTTATGCGTTTAAGTCATTTCTCTATACTAAAAGGGATCAAAACATAATAAAAATAGAAACTAAAGAGTAGATTATGTAATTTTACTGTTGAGTTGAGATTAATTATAAAATGGTCTTTAGAATACTAATATTACATAATTTTCTCCTTTTCATAAGATTTCTTTTGAATAGGTCCTGATTTAATTACACTTTAATCCCAAAAGTTTGTGATTTTTATCAAAATAGTCCTTAGAATCTCAAAAGACAAATGAGCATCTATGATTTATCAAGAAATCCCCATATTCAACTACCAAAAGCTTAAATTTTCATTCAAGTACATTACAAACAAATCAAAACCCCCAAATTTTTCCAAAATCAAGTCCCACAAATTTCTTGAAACTCCACAAATTTCATGCAAATACACTACAAACAAATCAAAACCCGGCAATTTTCCAAAATCAAGCCCCACAAATCCACATCATCAACCACCAATTTCTTCACACCTTAATAATCTCAAAGAATCGGCGACTTGCGGGCACGATCTCCAGTAACCTAGGGCGGGAATGGTTTCCGTGTGGTGAATCATGGTCGGCAGAGAGCTTGCGATCGAGAAATTGAAGCATGTAATCGAGTCGTCTGGTGCTGCATTTGATGGAATCGGAGGCGGGAAGAGAGTGAGGGCCGTCATGGTCGTCGTCGGAAGAGGAGGTGGAGTTCATGTAGCAGCTGACATTATTGATGGGAGAGTGACTTCGAGGACCAGGCTGGTGGTAGGACTGAGGAGATAGAGCGTCAATCAAGGAGGATGAGGAGGATCCATCCTTTTCTACGAGTCGTGGATCCATTGAAATCGGAAGATCTAAAAGCTTGAGGAAATCTAGAGCATGAGACGACGATGTACTTTGTAGAGCATGATGTTGATTCGTGGGACTTTGATTTTGGAAAATTTTGGGGGTTTTGATTTGTGAGTTTGAAGAATTTGGAGGGTTTTGATTTGTTTGTAGTGTACTTAAATGAAAATTTCAGCTTGTGGTAGTTGAATATGGAGATTTCTTAATAAATCATAGATGTTCATTTGTCTTTTGAGACGACGATGAAGTTTGTATAACTATGGATCCATCGTTCTCATTCTCATGTAACCGGACAAAATCACAAAAGCATACAGGAGAAATATATTCTATTATTTAAGGCTAATGGTTTGAGATCTGTGGTCGGCGATTTAGCAATGAGTAATTGACTAAATTGTTTTGACGAAATTAGTTGTTGATGGTGAATTCGTGGGACTTGATTTTGGAAAATTTTGGGGATTTTGATTTGTGGGTTTGAAGAATTTGGAGGATTTTGATTTGTTTGTAGTGTGCTTGAATGAAATTTGTGGTGGGGTCTGATGAAATTTGTGGGACTTGATTTTGGAAAAATTTGGGGGTTTTGATTTGTTTGTAGTGTACTTGAATGAAAATTTCAGCTTGTGGTAGTTGAATATGGGGATTTCTTGATAAATCATAGATGTTCATTTGTCTTTTGAGGTTCTAAGAACTATTTTTATAAAGATCATAAACTTTTGGGATTAAAGTGTAATTAAATCAGGACCTATTAAAAAGAAATCTTATGAAAATGAGAAAATTATGTAATATTAGAATTCTAAAGACCTTCTTATAATTAATTTCAACTCAATAGTAAAATAACATAATTTACTCTTTAGTTTTTGTTTTCTTTATGTTTTGTTCTCTTTTAGTAAAGGGAAAGGACTTAAACGCATAAGAGAAAACTTTTTGAGAGGTTTTTGACATTTTAAGGTGGTCACAACCGTTAAATCCTAACTGAAATAAAGTACAAGGGACCAATTCGCTAACAGAGCAAACCACAGGACACCAAACTGCAAAAGTTTTTCTTTTAGGGTACCAAAGTGGAACCGCTCCTAACCACAGGATACCAAATTACAATTTAACCTTCCAAAAAAAATGACAAACATTTGGGAATCACGTAGGTGCGTCAATTTCGTTGCTATCTAGTATCTCTGCATTAATTTGCCAAAATGAGAAAAAGATAGTTAAATATGATCGATAGTAATTAAATATTTAGAGAACTACAATTTTAAATGTTTCAGACAGCTAAATTTTAATAGATCAAAATAAAATAAGACTAGACGAGAACTTTTGCCATATGTGTTGATAAAGTTCGTAGATGCTATTATTTGAAAACCACTAATTATATTGCCTCAATTAGGTGCAATTATGCAAACTGAAATGGAATATATATTAATTACCTTCCATGCAATTCAGATAAAACAAAAAAGGAGTGAGGTCCAGTGAATTATAATGACACAATCATCCAGAATGCACCTATACCTACTAACTCCATTATTATT
Organism: Chamaecrista fasciculata; assembly: GCA_003254925.1. Lineage (NCBI taxonomy): Eukaryota > Viridiplantae > Streptophyta > Magnoliopsida > Fabales > Fabaceae > Chamaecrista > Chamaecrista fasciculata. Next base: position 178,037 of record QANZ01022431.1, read on the forward strand.
ATAATTTGTTCATTTCATAAATGAGAGAACAAAAAAGGACGAATATTATATATGATAATAGTGGTTTTGGAAGGTGAGTGCAGTTAGATGCTCTGCTGTATTTTTAGCCTTCATTGTCGTCTTATATATGCCAAATCAACAACCATAACTACTCCTAAACCATAAATTACTCACAAATCACATGATTAGCTTAATTAGGCCCGGAGATTACCCAAACGACTGCGAATTCTTGGAGATTCAAATGCAAGATTTGATCTTGCATTTTGAATTTCAAGAATGCATTTTAAATTTTAGGTTAAGATATTAATGGAATATTTTAATTAAGAATTCAAATCCTCTTGACTCATTTCAACCAATGGTAAGTGTGCATTCTAGATTTAGGTTTCAGAATGAAGACTCTTTAAAAACACAAGCAAGTCGCATATCCTAAGAGGAGGAAAAAAGTTTTTCGAACTAACCCTAACCTTAGGGTTTAAAGGGCGCCACTTGTGTGAGAGTAGAGAGAGGCGCAAAACCTAGAGAAGTGTGGCCAAGAAATTCGTTCTTGGTAGTGTGCTATCTCTTGAGTTTTGGTGAGGAATTTTTGAGAAAAAATTCCATACTAGTGCGCCACTTGGTTCTTGGTTTTTCAAGAAGTGTTCTTGAAATTGTGCGCCACTTGATTCTTGGATTCTTCAAGAAGTGTTCTTGAAATTTCAAGATTTGTAGATTGGTTCCCATAATCTCTTGGAGAAGAGATTGGAGGCTAGCACCTGAGTATCTGTCAAACTGTTCGTGTGGATCACCGGCAGAGGAAGGACACGAGTCTGTGGACTTCTTGGAATTGCAATCATTCAAGCATCCGTTTGATTTAGGTAAACATCTTATCTCACTGGTATAAACACAATTAGTGGATCTTATGGAGGATATTATAAAATTTTAATTTTACCTTTTCCGTTGCGTTTTGCTCCATAATCCCCAACATATCTCTTATGAAAGAATTGTGTATTCCATTAGCTTCTGTTCCTTTGGTGTATTGTGATAATTCAAGTGCAGTAGCCTTGTCCAGAAATCCTGTTCTTCATAATAGAAGTAAGCATATGGAATTGGATGTCTATTTTGTTCAAGATAAAGTGATACAAGGATCAATTGATGTTGTTCACATTCTTTCATTGGACCAAACTGCAGATATTCTTACCAAATCACTTGCTGTGACTAGATTTTGTGAATTAAGGTCTAAACTTCAGGTTATTGCTAAGCATAACCTTCAGTTTACGGGGATGATAAAAGAGTTATCTTTTAATTAGTTAAAAACTGAAATGTTAGCTAGTTATAAGTTGTTAGTTGGTTTGCCACATGTACAAGTTTGTTAAGTAGTTTTGCTGAGCTGTAAGTTTTCTGTTATTGTATGTATCCTTGTGATGTATTCTATAATTAGCAATCACGTGTAATAACTCATCAAGTCAATATAGAATATTTTCGCTTCATTTCTTCTCTTCTCTCTTCTCTTTTTTATGTTTATTTCACTTGTCCATGAGGGACCCAATCTGCAACTTGAGCAAAAGATATAGGACCAAAAGTGCAACAAAAAAAATTATAGGATCAAATTGAGACCTTAGCAAAAGTTATGGACTAAGAGTGCACTTTAGCCAAGTAATAAGTAACAACTCAGTTAGTTAACTCTGGTTTGGTCAACTAACCAGAGTTTACGCGCGCGCGAGTTCCATTGAAGCCCTTCAAGTTAAGTCTGTGTGTAAATGCAACGATCAAGGTCACACGCAAAACGCAAGGCATACGTTAGAGTACAACCCTAACGATTTCACACATCTTCCACGATTTCCGGTTCGAAATCTCACTGGCGATCTTGGCCTGATCGATCGGAAGGATGATGTTCAGGGACGAAAGTGTGGGATCGATGAGCGCTAGGCATAGCGTCAACGTTTCTACGGTGTTCAATAAAGTTTTGGTGGCCGTGAAGGCGGAGAGGGTGATTTCGAAGGCCGCATTAGCTTGGGCACTCACTCATGTCGTTCACTCTAGCGATTGTATCACGCTGCTCGCTGTGTACTCCGGCGAGAAAACTGGTAAACTCAAATTTATACATCTCTTGCTAATTTCAGAAATTCGATTGAATGATTCAGTAATCAAAATGTATATATTGATTTCGTTTGTAGTTTTATTTATATATGGTTAATTAAGGTGATTGGTTCGTTTGGCATTTGGATCGATGACGAAATTCGTATGGCGTGCAGGCAGAAGATTCTGGAATTTCTCGAGATTTGGTGGAGATTGTACCAATGGACGTCGGGATAAGTTGCCGGAGCGGATTTGTGAAATCTCCGAGTCTTGTTCTCAGATGGTGCTTCAGTTGCACAATCAAATTGAGGTAACTTGGTAATTTACGCAAATAAAAGAAAAATGATAGATCATAGATGTAAAAGGTGGAAATGGAATAGTATTCAGATATATATACATACCTCCGTATTTCATTTCTATGGCTACCTCATATTAGTCCATAAATTGAGCGTGCCGTAAGAGAAACGGCGTAGTTTTGTTTGTTAGACGAAAACAAACAAACAAACCGCTTAGCTTTTAGCTCGCTCAAACAGTTCAATATTTTCTTTCTCTTTTTAGTTATCCTCTCCCTGGTCTAGTATATTTTATTTAATTTTATATTAAATGGAAGGAGATTGGAATGCTAATAATAAATGGTCAATTTTTTCACACTGAAATTGATCCGCCGCGTGTTAGTAATGGAGAAGACTTTTGATATGCTCCAGGCTGTATTGGCTTTGTTCGATGGATTTGCATGTGATCCACAATAATTGTTGAAAACGAAGGTTCTGTGTGTAATATATATATAAATAAATTATTACACATGCCTAAAATTAAGGCAAGCTCTTAGGTGAACTAGCTATATGAAATTATGGAGTGAAAAAACTTCCGCCACAATAAAGGAATATTTTAATTTTTTATTTTCATTTCTTGATAATTTAAAATTGATAAATATAAGAAATTTTTTTAAAACTAATATTTGAAAGAAGTAATTAGTATCAGTATTTTATGATATCTTATCAAAATAGTTTATGACATTGGAGTATTATAAAAAAAAATACTCATAGGTTTGTTAAACTTAAACGTAAGAATTATACTATTTTTGTTGATATTTTATATGAAATTTTGTTATTCACAATATCTGCTTTAGTTTTGTGGGCGCACATAAACCAAAAAAATGATTACTTTACATTGAACTTAAAAAAATTTAAAATAAAAAGACTATATTACCCTTATTTATTATTTTTTATTTTCAAATGATATTTATTACTAACAGATAATAAGTAGAGATAAAATTGTAAAAAGATAATTAATGCTTTCTTGATTTTGTAAAACATCATGTATTTTGAAACATAGAAATTCTCAAAACTAAAGCAGATATTGTGAACCGAAGAGAGTACTAATTTTTTAAAATATCAAATGAAAGTTTCGCAGTAACCTTCATCTTTGTCCATTAATTGCTCGAAATATTCCAACCACCGACATGCAGAGGTAGCAGACCAAAAATTTTTTAGGTCGGTTTGGGGCTTAGGGTGGAATTCTCATAGTAAAGGCTGGAAAAAAAATGTCTTGGAATGCATAAGCCAAAAAAAAAATGTAATCAACATGCAGCTCTTTTATTAAGAAATGTTTGTTTTAAAAATTTGCATCCACTAATTTTCTATGAATGCAGGTAAGAGTGAAGATTAAGGTGGTCACAGGTACGCCCAGTGGAGCTGTAGCCACAGAAGCAAGATGTAGTGGGTCCAACTGGGTCATACTGGACAAGTAATTAAACATGACAAAAAGTATTTTCTTTTTTCTGAGCTATTCAATTTACTTAGCTAATTGTGAATTTGTTATATATGCAAACAGAGTATAGAAAGAGAGAGAAAAGAAATTGTCATGACTAATGAGGGACTGAGTGAGTAATAAAGAGTTCAGATAAAAAAAAAAAGTGAGTAATAAAGAGATCAGGTGAGGTTTATATAGGACTGAAAACCGAGTTTAAGTCCCACCCCAAAATAGAAAAAGAAAAAGAAATACATATAGCTTAAGTGACCTAACTAGGTTTATACATGAACAAACTGCTAACCATACATAACAATCATAACAGAATCAGCTCTTAGCTATATATTCTGAGACATACCATCCCCCTGGAATAGCTAGGTGTATTATCTTTACCTTACACACGACGCCGTGAACTTGCAATTTAATCTTGATTGTTATCTTATCATCCAAAGCAGTGATTGTTTATATTGACCAGAAAGTTTTAGAGAACCTGGGCTAGCATCGAGTTATTTGCATCATTTACCTAATTTAGGAGGGTTAGTTAGATTAATATTTAAAGTTTTGGGGAAGACATTGTATCTATAGCGGTCGCAACATTATAATTTAGACTTTAGTTTTAAAAGGAATTTAACAAACTTGATCACTGTTCATTGTTCAATAGTAGAAATTTTGTTGGAAGCAATGATGAGCTAGTTAGTGTTTTGATTGATTTGATGATAAAGTGAAGTTGAGGAAGGCTAGCGAGAGGAGAATAGAGTGTTTGAATGGAGGGGGATTTGAAGAGAAAAATTTTCTAATTGTAGGTGAATATTACTCTGTGGGTTGATACAAGTACAACAATGAGATCGATTCTCTATTTATAGGACACAATGAATATTGGATAGTTCTAAACTCTCTCATAACTACAACTCTCCACTAACTACATTTAGACTAAAAGTACAAATGAGCTAAAGACATGGAATGTGCCTAAATATAAAATATTACAATTATGTATTGGGCCAAAATCTAGTTTATTTCTAACAAATTGTTGCTGCTTCGCAAATGAAATATTACTTAACTAACTCTGTTTTTGGTTACGAAAACAGAAAGTTGAAACAAGAGGTGAGGCATTGCATGGATGAACTCCACTGTAGCATCGTTGTGATGAATGGTTCAAAGCCCAAGGTCCTTAGGCTTAACCTAGGATGCTCTGATGAATTCCAAACCCCATTCTTGTCTGCTTCTTCTTCTCCATGTGCAGATATTGGAAGGCTACAAGGTCACAGATTGAAGCCCTCCACCCCAGTTAGTAGTCCTGAAGAAGAAGGTGCTACTTCCAATACAAAATCTTCAGTAAACTCAGCGTCAAGTTCTGAAGTGACTTCTCTTTTTCTGGTCTATGAACAAAATCCTCTGTACGAAGGTCAGAGGCCACCTAGAAGGGAACACATACCAATCAGTGAATCAAATGACTTCTATGACCATAAGCCACTATTAGACTTCGAATTGGAAAAGGAAAGGGCTCTCACTTTGAGGAAACCCCCGATATCCTCTGTGCCTCAAGTAACTATAGACAAGAGAATTAACCAAAGAACTAAATCTCCGACTTCTAAAACTCTGCTAGAGAGCTTTGCACATTGTGATCAAGAGAGTGAGACAAATGGACTTGAGCTTGAGCAAGCTCAAAGTAGAAATTATGTTCTGAACACCGGCATCAAAAATACCATTCCTGTGGGAAGAACTTCCTCTGTACCTCCTCCATTATGCTCACATTGCCAGAACAAAGCACCAGTTTTTGGAAAACCTCCCAGACGATTCTCTTACGAAGAGATAGAGGAAGCTACTGATATGTTCTCAGATGTGAATTTCTTGGCTGAAGGTGGATTTGGGGTGGTTCACAGGGGAGTGTTAAGGGATGGTCAGGTCGTTGCCGTGAAACAGTTGAAGTTTAGTGGCACCCAAGCGGATCTTGATTTCTGTAGGGAAGTTCGAGTATTGAGCTGTGCACAACACAGAAATGTTGTGTTGTTGATAGGATTTTGCATAGAAGGAAATTCGAGGATATTAGTCTATGAGTACATATGCAATGGGTCCCTGGAGCTCTACTTACATGGTTTGCACTTGGCTCTTCTCTTTTAAGTTTTTAGCGAAATAACAACAAAGTAAATTGTCCAGATCCAATTTTGAATGTGCAAATTAAATATCAAACCAACTTCTTCTATGTATTGTATATTGACAGGAAACAAGAAAGGTGCTTTAGATTGGAACTCGCGCTTAAAGATAGCAATTGGAGCTGCACGAGGCTTACGCTACCTTCATGAAGATTGTAGAGTGGGTTGCATAGTGCACAGGGACCTTCGACCCAGAAACATCCTCTTAACCCATGATTTTGAACCTATGGTAATTTCACTGATCCAGCATATTTTGGAGATTCTGATTGAGTTATTAACTTATTATAAGTTTTTCTGCGATCATGTCGTTCTGAAATGAAGATCCCATAGAGGAAATTACCTTAGTTGAGCACATAACTTTTCTTTCAGGAAGTCGATAAAGATTCCTTATTATTTGGCAACTTACGTACTGTATTACAGATTGAATACATGAAACTAAATTATTACTCTAATATTTTTTTTTTCATGCATTTAGGTGGCGGATTTTGGCCTTGCCAGGTGGCAGTCGGAATGGAACATAAATGCTGATGATCGTCTGATTGGAACTTCAGGGTATCTCTCTATTTATGCAATCTTTCGTTGAATTTCTGTTTTTATTTTTAGTACAATTGAAATCAATCTTATATATCATGCATTACCTCAGGTATCTTGCACCAGAGTATCTTGATGTGGGAAATCTTACATACAAAGTAGATGTTTATGCGTTTGGAATAGTGTTGCTAGAGTTAATAACTGGTCGAAGAATTAGTGAGTTGGAACATTTCAATGGACACTCGTTTCTCTCCGATTACTTTCACCCTTTACGCATGCTAGAGCCCAATCATATTTTACAAAACGTTCAAATTCTAAATCCATGCCTGGAGTTTGATGCGTCACAAGAATTTGACTTTCAATTGCAAGCAATGGCCCGAGCTGCTTCCTTGTGTCTACGTCTAGATCCCGATGCTAGGCCCCCAATGTCGAAGGTCCGTTTGTTTATTCAAGATAAACTTAAAACAAAAAACTGAATGGGCCAATAAAAATGATAGTTGTGGTCTGAAAAATTAATTTTTGTTTTCACTTTTGCAGATCCTTAGAGTGCTAGAAGGGGGTGATCCAGTTCGGCCCATCGGTTTAGACCTTAACTCAGTCGGAAACAGAAGTGGCCATTTAAATGGTTTGACTAAAGGTAGAGGAGGCAGTCATTCTCGTACACTTTCACATTGATTATATATTCCTTGGGCTCTTGAGTCTTGCTTGACCTGGACTCACTAACCTAAGCACACTTGCATACATGGTATAAAAGTCATTCATTCTTTGGGTTCTTGAAATTATATATGGTTTGATGTGGGAGAGGCTTATATATATATATATATATGCCCACGTGTTCCTAACTCACAAGTCAACTTGCACAAGAGTAATAATCCATGCCACAGAATTCAAATGTATCTTCACACTGTTTTTTCCTGTATAATCTTGTTGCTAATTGCACGATGTGATGTCAAATTATTTTGTTACTACAATAAAGCACATATTCTTGAATATGTATGTTATAGGAAAATAAAAGATAGAATTAAATTGAGTGCTGTTGGAAGTGATATTGGGTTCTCATTTCAAAATGTAGAATCTATAGATTATTAAAGGCATTGCGCAAACGATATTTATAATTGTTCAATTAAACTGCCCACCGATGATTAATTTGCTGGAAAAATCAGCAACGCTGTAATTTATTCGTTGTTTGATATTCTTTAGGCAGAGATTAGAGGAAAAAAATGAACTCCAATGAAGCCTAGAGTTGATGAAAAGTGACAAATCAAAGGCACACCTAAGGTTAATTTGTCATATATATAATTTTATATGGGATATATTTGATATATCCACGTATGGAATTAACAAAAGTGCATATATGCAAGGGCAATCCCATTGAGACATGATCAAAATACTGATTTCCTTTTTCTGCACATGGAAAAATACAATGTTATGAAGATATATATATATATATTGAAAATGCTATTCAATTCCCCTCTGACAATGCAATACCCCAAATACCCAAACCTGAAAACAAAGAATTAGAATATATATTTGTGTGGAGACTGAGTGTGGGGCTGATCGATGGAAGAAGACATAGATAGATAGAAATATATGGAAATGAGAATGAATGATGAATGATGGAATGAATTAAAAGGAAAGAGGAGGAGGCGCATTATGGGAGAGTTGGCCAGTAACACTCCAAACCTTAACAGATTTATCAAGACTTCCACTATACAGAACCCAACGTCTATTATTATTGTTTTGCTTAGACGATGACTCCTCCTCCTTCTTGTCCTCCATAACCGCCAAACACTTCACTGGTCCATCATGACCCGTCAACACCGACAAACACGTGTGTATATTCCCTTCCTTTTTCCAAACACATATTGTCTTATCCGCTGATCCACTAAACACCAAGTTTCCCCCAGCACTCGCCAAACACAACACTGCCATTTTATGTCCTTTTAGCACTCCTCCGTGTGAATATTCATTCTGGCCTTCCCAGAAATTGACGATCCCATCCGATGATCCACAATAGACGATGCTGGAATTGGCCTTGATGTGCACCACCAACGCCGTCACTGCACATTCTTGCTTTAATAGTGTCTGTGCCGGACTGTGTTTTGTGCTCTTGCCGTGCATCTCCCTCCGCCACATCTTCACCGTTCCGTCCGCCGACCCCGAGAACACAACACCGTCTTCTCCGCCGCATACCACCGCATTCACTGCGTCTTCATGCGCGCTTATTGACTCCACGCACTTTGAGTCCGACGTCCTCCACACCTTTATAGTCCTGTTGTTACAAATCATCAGTATCAATTAAGTAATGACATTTGATATAAAGATATTAATAATTAATTATGACCTGTCCCACGATGCCGAGTACAAGAAGGCCTTGTCCGCACTAAGGCTGAGGCACGAAACGGCGTCGCAGTGCTTTATCCACAACGCCGTCCGATTCTTCTTGACCTCCACGTAATTCCCCGGATTGATAGAACTCTTGAATATATCCTTCAACGTCGGCAACGTCCCCGCACGCTTATGGATGCTAGGATTCTTGGGAGATACTTTCCACACCCGAATTTTCCCGTCTTGGTGTCCCGTAAATATTTTCTGATCCGATATAATTATCGCCTTCACCAATCCACTGTTCGATTTAAACCCACAATACTCCTGAAGATTCTTCCACACTCGAATGTTCTTGCTGTCGGAGCCGGTGTAAAGTAAGTCGCCGGAGGCGGCCAGAGAGTATATGTGGCCTTCTTCCCGGACGAGAGAGCCGATGAGGCTGTTTTGAGGGACAGCGCCGTCGTCGTCGGACCAAGAAGGGTTGTTGAAGGAAGGAACCATGGTGGTTTGGTTCCATGGTGACATCATCATCGGAGATCCCTCGCAGCTTAAGCGGCCGGTGTCGCCGGTGCCACCCGAGGCGTTGCTGTTACGCATGAAGTAGTCGTCGTCCACGTTGAAGGCCGACGGCCGGCTAGGATCGGAACTACTACTACTGCTCATGTTGTGGTTGTTATGGTTGTTATTCTTGTTGGAGCGAGGGATG
>QANZ01022439.1:8928-22015 GCA_003254925.1 Chamaecrista fasciculata
AAAGATTGACTTAAGATATTATGGTAATATCTTAAATCAATATTGTTGGAAAATAACAAATTAGTTATAACTACCTAAGAGTTAGGTTTGTTATTTTAGTTTATTAAATTCCAACAAAATAAAATGGGGACTAGGCGCATGGCTTGGATATCTTTTGGGGAGATTTGATCTTCCAAATTGATTCTCCAAGATTGCATTTGGATCCAAATTATAATATTAAGGTAATATTATAATTAGGAATTCAAGTCCTAAAATTATGATATTAGTGTAATCTCATAATTTAATAATTTGATAATCATATAATTTTGGGAAACCTCAAACCCGTACATGATAGGGAAGCCTAATTATAGGGAAGCCTATAATTATAATTATCAAAACCTCAAACCCTATATATATGTGTGAGCTAAAGTCGACTATAGGGAAGCCTCATGATACTCTTGGAATTTCGACTTTCCTTAGCTAATTCACAAGAGCAAAATTCGATTTTGGCTTTTGGTGAAGAGAGAGAGAAAACACAAACCTAGTTTTTAGAGAGAGAAAGTGGCGCATAAACCTAAAAGTGTTTTAGGGTTTGTGTGTCAAGGTTGTGTGAGATCAAGAATAGGATTCTTGATCATAGGCGCCATCTAGTCTTGGAATTCGTGAATCGTTCTTGAATCCAAGAACACCGTAGATAAGGCTCCCGGTTCGCTTGGAGAAGTGAACGAGGCTAGCACCTAGGCATCTACCAAACTGTTCGTGTGGATCACCGGTGGAGGGAGCACACTCGGAGTGGACTCCTCATATTCGTAAACACAAAGAACAACCGATCGACTTGGGTAAATTCTTGTCCTTATACTGATACAGATCCATATAGCGGATCTATTGGGAAAGAAATCGCTATGTGCCTTGTTTTGGTTAAAATTTTTTAATTTTATATCCGTTTCCGCTGCATTATGTGCATGGCGATTTCCCAACAGCTATATTGTCACAGTACATCATGACCTTCTTTGCAGCTCTCCAGTGATCCATTCTTGGATTACTTTGGTATCTTCCCAATATGCCAACAACAAAAGTTATATCAGGTCTTGTGTAAACCTGAGCATACATAAGGCTTCCAACCGCTGAAGCATAGGGAACGTTTTCCATCTCTTTCTTCTCAATCTCATTATCGGGACACTGAAACAAGCTAAATTTGTCCCCTTTCACAATAGGTGCTACACTTAGTGAACAATCCTTCATTCTGAAACGTTCAAGAACTTTATTGATATAGGCTTCTTGTGATAATCCTAGGATACAATGAGATATGTCTCTATGGATCTTAATCCCAATGACATAAGATGCCTCACCCTTATCTTTCATTTCAAAGTTCTTAGACAGAAATTGTTTCACTTCATGTAGCAACCCCAAGTCACTTGCTGTAAGCAGTATGTCATCCACATATAAGATCAAGAATATGACTTTGCTTCCACTGACCTTATGATATATACATTGATCCATAATGTTTTCTACAAAACCAAAAGATGTGATTACATCATGGAATTTAATATACCACTGTTGTGAAGCCTGCTTGAGCTTATATATAGACCTCTTCAATTTGCATACTAGATTTTGACCAATACTTGAAATAAACCCCTCGAGCTATCTCATATAAACTTCTTCCTCAAGTTCACCAATAAGGAAAACAGTCTTAACGTCCATCTGGTGTAATTCCAAGTCAAAATGAGCAACCAATGTCATGATGATGTGGAAGGAATCTTTCTTTGATACAGGAGAGAAAGTCTCCATGTAGTTAATTCCCTCCTTTTGAATGAAACCCTTGGCAAAAAATTGTGCCTTGTAGTGCTCAATATTGCGTAGAGAATATCTTTTGGTCTTAAAGACCCATTTACAGCCAATTTCTCTCGCATCACTAGGTAATTCTACAAGGTCTCATACATTGTTGCTCGCCATGGATTCCATCTCATCAATCATAGCATCATACCAAAATTTAGAATTCTCACCAGTCATAGCATGAGAAAAAGTAATGGGGTCATCATCAATACTTATGTCTGACTCTGTCATGTACACAATGTAGTCACCAAGAAATTGCTGACTTTCTTGATCTCATTGATCTTCTTAATTCAACCTCTTGTGGAGGTTGAGGTTGCTCACCAAGGGAATCTTCTACCACTATTTGAGGTACCTCCACAACATTATGAGGTTCCTCAACTTGGATGGTATCATTTTCAATATGAAAATCCCCTTGACTTCCAACACGATCAATGTCTTAATGTGGAACTTCATTATGTTCTACATTCACCCCAACAGAGTAGGTGTTTTGTATAACTAATTTCCCACCATGCTTAGTTGGGATCGTTTCTTTGATGTGATCATTATGATCACACCCACTAATCACGTCATTTTCAAGAAATTTGGCAATCCTAGACTCCACAAACCTGGTTATATGTGATGGACAGTAGAACTTGTATCCCTTTGACTTTTCTGCATAGCCAACAAAATATGCAGTTATAGTCCTAGGGTCCAATTTGATGGGGATTATACACTCTTACCTTCGCAGGACAGCCCCATACATGTGTATGATTCAAACTGGTTTCCAACCTTTCTAGATTTTAAAAGGTGTCTTAGATACAGCCTTTGTTGGAACCTTGTTTAAAATATACACTGATGTCTTAAGTGTTGGAGATTGTGCCCTAGGGCCAATCATTTCATGTAAAATGTTAAGAACATTTGGATTAATTTATATAGATAAATTATATTGTTATCGTAATTAGCATGTTTACTATGATAGCGTCCGTGATTGATTATGTGATAATTAATCTAAATCTGTCCCTGGTCGATTGTTTTCGTGGGAACGAAAATGAACTAAGACCAGCATGACCTCAGTGCATAGAGATGCATGCACTAGATGCTGGAACGAGAGTCATGGTGCAATTATGTAAAGGGTTAAAAGTTGGTGGACTGACCCGGAGAGTCCTGCATGGGTTTAGTCATCAGCTTGCCTCTCCTGTACTCCTGTCACGACGCCTTAGACCTGATGTCATCATTATTCTGGCGTTGCAGTTGTCAGACTTTGGCCTAGTCTAACGTTGCCCGCAGCAGGGCAGCCATAAGGGCTAGGTACGGGTTTGGTTGATTGTCGTGTTGAGGAATGTGGATTGACCAAAACAGGATTTTGTCCCTCATTAGATGGGAGATATCTAACTGGCGCCATCGATGAGTCTGTCCAAGGAAAAGAGTGGCCACTCAGTATATTGGGACTTACTCAAGAAGATCGAGAAAGTTGTGGTTTGGATTATGGATGACTTTCCTGTGCCTAATCCATGACCAAGATATCGTAGGACAATAGGGTCTATGACAAGGAGGTACTAAGGTTAAGTCGGTTTTGGTAAAAACGATAACTCACGTGTTTTGGGTAGTCGTGATGGCTTGCTAGAGTCCGCTCACGACTTGTAAGTCATAGAGATGGCTTGCTGCCAACTTCACGTGGGGCCTGCTAAGTCACACATGAGCAGGATCAGGACACCGCTTAAAGGGACACGAATTAGGGTTAATTCGTGGGTCACTCCGGTGACACAATTTAAGACATAGTGAAATGTCTGGGACATTAAGTCTTGTCTTAAATAATCTACAATTGTGATATATTTAAATTTGTGGGACAAGTTTAAATATAATAATTGGTAAATATTTAATGGGATTAATTATTTACAATTATAATATTAGGAAATATTAAATCAGATAAGGTTCCTAAAAGTTATGAGATTATTGATTTATAAAATTCCCCAATATTAGTTGAGGGTGGCGCCTCATTTTGTGGCATTTAGATTAATAAAATTGTTTTATTAATTTAAGTCATGAGTTTGAATTCAAAAGATTTGATGTAGATGTCAGAAGATTTGAATCTAAGATATTAGGGTAATATCTTAACTCAGAATCTTTGGGTAATCATGACTTCCTAAAATTAGGAATGTTTTGATTTATAAAATTCCAATTAAATTCGAGGAGTATGGCGCCTTGCACCTTGTGGGTCCCAGGGAAGATTTGATCTTCCATTTGATTCTGCAAGATTGCATTTTGAATTTGAATTGAAATATTAGGGTAATATTTTAATTAGAAATTCAAGTCCTAAAATTATGATATTATTGTAATCTCATGATTTTAGGATTATTAAAATTCCCTATTTTATGAAATAAAATAGGGGGAAAGTCGCCTAGCACTAAACCCTAAGTCAGTGTGTGATTTTGTCTTCCTCCTTGTAGAGAGAGAGAAAAATCGCCAAGTTCAATCCTAGAGAGAGAGAGGTCGAATTTCCTAAGGAGTTAGTGAGAATTCGTCTGGTTCAAAAAGTTAGGGTTTTGAAAGAAGAAAAATAAGAAAGGGTTCTTGTGGTCTCTTCTCCCTTTTGCGCCACTTTTGCCTTTTGATTCAAGAAGGAGTTCTTGAATTCAAAACATTGTAGATTTGGTCCCTGGTTCTTTTGGAGAAAAGAACAGAAGGCTAGCACCTTAGTGCCGACAAAGTGCTCGTGTGGATCACCGGCGAAGGAAGGACACGTGACGTGGACTTCTAGGAAACGCCCCGTACAACCAAACTGATTGGAACTCGTGAGGTATACCACTATCTTAACAGGTTTTAAATTCAACTAGCGAATCCGTTCGGGAAATCTTGGGCTTGGCGCTAAAATTTTTAATTTCACGTTTGCTTCCGCTGCGTTCTCGCGCCGGGATTTCCCAACATTAAGTGCATCTCTCCACAAGGAAATAAGGAGTTTGAGGCTGCTAAGCATACTCCTCACCATGTCCAATAGGGTCTGGTTCCTCCTTTCAGCTACACCATTCATATCAGGTGAGCCAGGCATGGTGCATTGTGCAACTATACCATGCTCTTCAAGGAACTTAGCAAATGGACCAAGTGTCTGTCCGTTATTCAGTGTACCTTCCAAAATATTCACCTCCTCTATCAGATCTCACTATCTTAATCTGTTTACCAGATTTTACTATTTTTGCTTTATACACCTTAAAGGCATCAAGTGTCTCACTTTTATTATAAAGTAAGTAGATGTACATGTAACGTGAGAAATCATCAATAAAGGAGATAAAATATTTTTGACCATCAGAACATAACTCAGGGTTGCATATATCAGTGTGTATGATCTCTAACAGTTCAGAACTTCTTCTAGCCCCTTTATGTGATATTTTGGTATGCGTGCCTTTAATGCAATCTACACATTGGCCAAAGTCACTAAAGTCTAAGGATCTAAGAACCCCATCCTTTACCAATCTTTTGACTCTCTCTATGGAAATATGTCCCAATCTCCTATACCACAAGCTAGCATAATCCTCACTCATGGCACATCTTTTCATTCCAAAATTACCATGCATTGTAACAGAAGAGTTAGGATTATTAGGGCATGTATGAAGCTTGAACAAACCATCAACAATAGTATTCTTTCCAACAGGAATGAAACTCTTGTTCAAATCAAAACTAGAACAAAAAATATTCATAGAACATCCCAAAGATATAAGTTTTGAAACATAAATCAAATTCCTAGAAGTTCAAGATCCAATACAAAGCCAATAGACAAAACAATCCAAAAGCTTCCTACAGCTTCCATGTTTGAGCCAATTTCATTTCCTAGAAAGACCTCATGCTCACTTGGATGTGGATTCCTTATGCTGAGAAAGCCATGCATGGTATTTGCAATATGGATCATAGATCCAGTGTCAATCCACAATGTGTCAGAACAGACACTAACAGAATGAGATTCAAAACACACACAAGATAAAAGTGTACCTCTTACAACTCCACCACTCTCCATTATGAGCTTTATTTTCTTCTTGCACACACTTGGACAAGAGTTCATTTACTGTCCACTATTCCTTATGTGTGTTATAGAAGACCTTAAATGACCCATATTATGATGGAAGTGAATCAAGGATTAACTGCACCAAAAATGAGTTATTTACTTCTACCTCAAGGGATTGCAATTGAGCCACAATATCCCTCATCTTCATGATATGTTCACGCACCCCTCTAGTACCAGTCAATTTCATAGAGCATAATTGGGTCGTCAAAGTACTTGATAGTGTCTTATCAGAGGTAGCAAACTGTTCATCTATGACCATCATGTATTTCTTGACATTCTCACAATCAGGTATGGACCCACGAATACAGCTCTCAATGCATTGCTTAATCAACATCACGTTGAGGCGCTTAGATCGCTCAAAACGCTCATGCAATGCTCTCTCAGCTGGATTGCTTTCAACAATGGGTACCAATGGCTCATCATAACAAAGAGCGTAATCCATGTCAAGGTATCCCAAATGGAGGAGCACATCCTCCTTCCAGACATTATAGTTGCTTCCCTCCAACACAACTTTATTGCTTGTATCAGTGAGTAAAAGAGATAGATTCAAAGAAGCTGCATTTCAGGTTTCAAACATTATTATATGCTACTCAAACAATATGACAATCACCAATAACAACATAATGCATGTTTACCAACGTAAAACATACTCATTACAAATTTCGTATCACTAAAAATCTCCCTGTGGGCAAAGAATTTAGCATACATATGAATTTGTCTATAAATGATGAAGGCAGATGACATTTATATTTCCTAATACCTGTAGGCTAATTAGAAAATACAAAGCAATATCCCTCTATCCTAGTTGAATAATAAAAAATATAACAATCTCCCTGTGGGCAAAGACAAATTATATTTAAATATTCAACTAAATTGGTGTTCTTAAATCTATATGTGATTTTCTACATTTGATATAAATCAAAACAAGAATGCATATTTTAACAATTATACAAAGATGTTGCGGCTACTCTTTGTTTAAATATGTGAATCACAGAACACCCATAATGTACATTTTAACAATTATATACACCTCATCAATTTTTACTATTATGTCCAAAATAAATTCATAGATTAATGTCCACAAAAATTAATAAAGCATCAAATATTATTTAAACATAATATTGAAATAAATATAGCCTGTATATAAAATATTAAATATAATCGAGAATTAAGCAATAGTTAAATAAAACCAGATGCAACAAGTCATCAACTCAACAAGCTCAGCTTACTGGATAGGCGCTGGACATGTAAGAAAGAGGTTAGGGATTCGAATCCACTTAAGGCAACATATATACATTTATTTGACCAAATACACAACATCCCAACACATACTCGATATAAGCCCAAAACGTGAAACCCAAAATGCCACAAGGAAAGTTAGCAACCAAGCCCTAATACGAAGCAAACCAACGTGGCCCCATAAATCAGACTATACAAAATTCATGGAGGCTCAAAACGGGTCAATTGGGTCATCCCTAACCTCCGGCCGGATTGTAAAATCTGACCCAGATCCAGTTCGTACCCAATACAAAGATTTGGCCATAACTTTCTCTACAGACATTCGATTTGGACGATTCAAGTGTCAAAATTCTCAGAATTTCACAAGCAATAATAATATCATATCAGAATAATAAAATTACAGCCCAAAAAATACAGAATAATTACAACGCACAAAACGTTGTATTCAAGCAAATCATGAAATTCAAAAAATCATGAATTTTCTCTCCAATCGAGAAACAATAATAAAACAAACTAGGCAAAGGTTTCAGAACTGTGGCTCTGATACCACATGTAAGAAACTCAGAATCATAGTTAGATTTATATGACTCCTATTACAAAGAAATCAAGAAACATAGAACAAACCCAAACACCATATTTATTCTATTGTTTCAACACAGCAGAAGAGACAAGATATAAATACCTTCTACCATAGTCATAGTTTTCTCTGATCACAATTGGAGAGAGCCAAAGAACACTGCAAAACCAAGACAATCAGTGTCAAACCAAAAGAGAGAATTCTTACTGTAGAGAGTTTTCTGGTCAAGAGCGTGGTATTCTCATGATGAGAATTAGGTTGATAACAACTATTTGACCAGAAACCCTCATACCTGATTTAGTGTGGATTAATTCATTCTATCAAGGAGATATTCCCTACTAAATAAAATCAGAATTGAATTCCAATGAATTCCAATCAACCACCACTTAATGTTTTGATTAACTAACAAATATGGACCCAAGGAGATTTTAATGAAGACCATATATAGAAAATAATTAATATATAATATTATAATTAATAATAAATAATTAATTATTTCTACATAAATAACTTGTAAAAATATTATTTTAAGAAATAATTTTTTTCCTGAAGAAATAAAAAAGAACATTATTATTTTAATAATTGAAGGTAATTTTAGTTTAACAATAAAATCAACTCAATCAAAATTTAAAAAGTTCTTCTACAAATATAGTAAAATGACAATCACATGAGAATGATAAAATTGCAACTTTAGAAAAGTCTCAATATTTTATTTATAAAATAATATTTAATACAATTTTGTGTGGTGGAATCACTCAGACTCTAGCCATATTATTTAATATATAGGGGCATAAGTGTAATTGAGTCTGTTTGATTATAAAAGAAATCAAGATTATAATTTGATTAGGAAAAAAACACAAACGAACATGCTTATTACGATTATAATCAGAGCAAATTATAATCAGAGCGCAAACGAACTGGGCCTTAATCATCTTATGCATTACATAATACTTACTAAATAATTAAGAAGGTAGGATCTTGATAAAATTTGCTAATGATAATGACATTAAAAAAGTTTTAGCTACATTATGACTTGTGAGCAATAAAAATTAATCAAGTTTATTCTAAAGGTTAGGGATGATTCAATAAGAAAAAATTCAAAATTACCATGATTTATTCTAAACCCTAAACCCTAAACCTCAAATCCCAAATTAAAACCAATCAAATGATAATAATATTTTTACATAATAGTTAGTAAAATATACTATTAGATAATAAGAAAATTTTACATAATATTTATTATTAATAATAACTACTTAATTAAATGCTAAGTATTACATAATTGAAATGTATCACATAGATAGTAAGAAAGTGATACATAATACTTATCTTATGCATTACATAATACTTCCAAAACAAGAAGGTAGGAACTTGATAAAATTTGCTATAATAATTAAATAAAAATAATAATTACATTGTGATCATGAAAATCAATAAAAATTATTCATTGTAATTTAAAAAGTGTTAAAAATTAGGGTAAATTACACATTGGTACCCTGTGGTTTGATCCTATTTCACTTTGGTACCCTGTGATTTGAAACTTGACACTTTGGTACCCTGTGGTATTCTCCATTAACACTTTGGTACCCTTGGGAGCTATTTTGTAATTTTAACCATAACAAATTTTTCAAAAATTACATATTGACCCCAAAAAATTTTCAAAAAATTACAAATAGGTCCCTGAATACATATTATCTATGGACTAAAATGAAAACTTTAAAAAATTTTTGGGGTCAATATGTAATTTGTGCAAAATTTGTTATGGTTAAAATTACAAATCAGCTCCCAAGGGTACCAAAGTGTTAATGGAGAATACTACAGGGTACCAAAGTGTCAGGTTTCAAACCACAGGGTACCAAAGTGAAATAGGGTCAAACCACGGGGTACCAAAGTGTAATTTACCCTAAAAATTAAAGCATAGTGTGTTACAAAAAATAATTACCTTTCTTTTTATTATTATTTTTTGTTTGTCAAAACAAGTTTTTAAAGTATAAATCGTAAATTATAAATAAATATCTAACTATTATAAAAATGTAAGATAATTTCTTAATTAGACAAACAAAAACAAACATATATATATATAAGTACAATAAATAATCAGTAAACTAAACAACTAATATTTTATTAAAATATATAAAGTAAAATAAACAACTAAAATAATTGTACCTTCCAATGCCTATATATATATATAAATATAATATATAAATAGATATAAAATAAATAATCCAATACAAATTAATAATAAAGTAATATAGTGAAAATTTTAGTCCAAAGTATGAAACCCTAAGTCACCCACTTGCCACTTTAGATTTCCATAGTGCCAAAGTTTGAATCTTTTCTCACTCACTCTCTTCTCCCTCCACTTGTTGCCTCTCCATGTCCAGTCACTGCCCATCAATCGTTGGCCCTCTCCGACCATCGACCGCCACCCAGAAGCCACCGCTGACGCTACGTCAGGTGGTGGAAACCATCGCCCCTTTTTCCTTTGCTAGGTAACTCACCCCTCTATTTTCTTCACTTTTGGACCTTTACTTCTGTCCAATTCGTGCTACTATATACCAGAATTTCTACTTGCTTTGTGATTCATTACAACACCCTAAAACAATGGTTTGATGATTGGTCTCACTCCCATAAATTTAGACCCGATAAGAAACTTAGGGTTCACTTGAAAGAGGGGTTTTGCAAAACCCTTTATATTTTTTGTATACAATGATTTGGATGAGACTAATTGATGATATTAATGAGTGTTTATCATTGGATTTAAGCTTGGTTCTACTTTCACCAATTTTGAGACCCGATAGAAATTTTAGTCGAAACTTTCATTGGTGTTTTTAACTAAATCTCTTTGTTTTCTAAAAATTGATGGTTCAAATGAGTTTGTTTGATGATAACAATGAATTCTATTTCGTTAATTTAAATTTAGAGTGTGTATTTTGAAATTTGATGTTTTAGAGTAAAACTTTAAAGTTGCAAATTGGTCTCTATGGATGATTTTGACAATTTTCTTGAACTAAATGAGTCCCTATGAGATTATGAAGGATCTTGAAGCTATACTATTGTATTTAAAAGGTAAGAGTTGAACTTTGATATCATGGTTGGTGTTGGGGGGTAAGAATTTTCAATCTTGATATAATTGGAATGTTGTTAATGAAGTCTTTTATATATGTTAAAGTTTTGAATATTTGTTTGTTAGTTTTCCTTCTCTTTAAGAGTAACTTAATAGATTAGTCTACTAAAAGTTAGTTATTAACACCAATTCTTTATTAGATTATATTGTCAAACCATGGACGAAGATGTAGATGCTCAAATGACAATTTGGGTAGACATTCAAGAGAGAAAAGAGGAAAAAGAAAGGTAAAAGGCTATTGCTGCCCAACATGATTACCTACTCAAGGGGTCCAACATGCAACATAACAGCCAATTGCATCTGACACTGTAACCTCAAATCAAAATGCAACACAAGTAGGGAAGAAGCACAAACAATGCAAGTAGGGAAAAGGTAGAGGAGTGAAGTTTGGAATCATATGGTTAAGATAAAGAAGAATGAGATAGACATTGCTATTTGCAACTACTGTAAAGGTGAATTTAGTGCAAAAGGTGCAAATGGCACTAAGAATTTACACAATCACTTGAGTACTTGCAAAAGCAGATGGAATCAAGACATTGGCACTAGTCTTCAAAAACAAAAACAGATCGTATCACAAAAAAGGATGGGGTTTTTCATCTTGCAAATTTTAACTTCGATCTAGAAGCTTCAAGAAGGGACCTTGCTGAAGCTATTGTCGTACATGAATACCCTCTCTCAATGGTTGATCATGTACGGTTTTGAAAATTCGTTGGAGGCCTACAACCTTTGTTCAAAATGGTGTCACGCAATACTATCAAGAGTGAAATTTTCAAAATTTATCAACTTCAGTAGAATAGTTTAGGAGTTACTCTGCCTAGAGCATGAGTAACTAATTAGGTAGATACTTGAGGAATACCTTAAGGATATGACTTGAGTTCATCACGATGTTCATGTGGAGTCCGGATACTGGTTTAACATTTATGAGTATTCTCAATTCCTTCATAGGTATGTGTTGAATTGTTGATACATTAGAAAGTATAGTTATTAGTATTGTTCTTAATTTCTCTATTTGTTCATTAGTCTGATCTGTAATATAGAGATTACTTTGAAAGGTTAATGACAAATTCTCATATTCCCAAGTGTTGGTTGAGTTATCTATCCTAAATCTATATCTTTCGCCATTGCTTTCATTGCTATATATTTGAAGATGACGATAAAATTTCCTATAACTAGGCTGGATTGCACTTCAATTATATAATCAGTATTTATCTTCTTAAATACATCTTTGGATGTGGTTATTTGATTCAAGTCATTTATCTCCTTTTTATCATTCATGAACTATGATAGTCCATCTCCAAGGTTTCTCTCAAGTATTGTTCTTTATCATTCAAATTTATAATCATCACTTTATCAATTAAAACTACAAACTTCACCTCTTATCACAGTTCTCTTAGACCTCATCACATTGAGTTCCGCGAGAGATACGACCTTAGGTTAGCATCTATACTATATTTCAATATATAGTAATACTTGCGAGGCTCAAGTATTATTAATTTGATTTGTGGGCACTTTACGACGGGTGCCCCGATCAGGACATCTAATCAAGAGAAAGGATACATGAGCATCACTGCTCACTTTATTGATGATAATTGGGTGCTGCAAAGTCGTATTTTGAGGTATATTACTAAACTTCTTAATCTTATATTACATTTTTAAAAATTCAACATATTAATTTATATTTTAGGTTTGCTTATTTTCCAACACTTCACACAATGGATGTTCTTGCTGAGGTCCTTCTTGAAGGCTTGATGTCATGACATATTAAAACCAAGTTCTCAACAATTACTATGGATAGTTGCAATACAAATGATGGTATGATTAATTTGATTGTTGATAAACTTGGAAATCATTGCATTTTAGGAAGAAAAATCATTCACATGTGATATTATGCTCATATACTAAATTCGATTGTGAAAGATGGCTTGTCTTCTATAGAGAAAGTGATTGAAAATGTGAGGCATAGTGTGGCATATTGGTCAGTCAGTCTATCTAGAGTAGAAAAGTTTGAAGATATGACAAAGCAACTTAAGATTTCATGCACTGAAAAGCTGGCACTTGATTGCAAGACTTGTTGGAACTCTATATTTCTTATGTTGCAAATTGCTTTAGAATACAAAGATTTTTCCCTAGACTGAAATTTAGGGAAAAAAAATATTCTAAGGTGCCAACTAATGAGGAATGGAATATGGTTAGGATAATTTGTGAGAAGCTTAAACGTTTTCATATTGTGACTGAATTATTTTCTAGCACTAAATTGTTGGGAAATCACAGAGGGAGCGCAGCGGAAGGAGGAAAAAAT
>QANZ01022450.1:0-13053 GCA_003254925.1 Chamaecrista fasciculata
AATATTTTCAAAAAATTACAAATAGGTCTCTGGATACATATTATTTAGAGACTAAAATAAAAAGTAAAAAAATTTTGGGGGTCAAAATATAATTTTTGCAAAATTTGTTATAGTTAAAATTACAAAATAGCTCCAAAGGTTACCAAAGTATTAACAGAGAATACCACAGGATATATGTCTAAATTAAATATAAAAATGGTTGAGGCATACAGTGTAAATTCAATACAAATTAAAATAAACAAATGTAAATTCAATACAAATTAAACATCTAACCTGAGCAGTTACGTACAGAAAAGAGATAAAGCTAGTAAAAAAGCAAACAAAAACATGAACATGACTAACATTTTCATCTTAGAAGTACAATAATTGAGGCATACAGTGTTGTTATGTAAATGTGAACACAACAACGCATGATGGCCAGCACTAGTTGAAAAAGTAATTGACCATTAATGTAAAACTGAGACCAGTCATTTAATCATTTTCTAAGAAATTTTTTCAAAATAGTTTTGTTTAAAATGATTTAGCATCAACTTTTGTTTAGAAAAGTAAAAAATGTTTTCTTTTATAAAATATAGAGTAAATTATACTTTGGTACCCTGTGGTTTGATCATATTTCACTTTGGTACCTTGTGATATTCTCCGTTAACACTTTGGTACCCTTTGGAGCTATTTTGCTATTATAATCATAACAATTTTACAAAAATTACTTTGCCGTTGGATCCACGCGAGAGATTGATATCTAGAAACGAACGAGAGAGAGAGAGAGTGTTTTAAATTTTTTTGTGTGAAATAAATTAAAAGCCCTAATTATTTCTTCTTTTTTACATTTTAGTTCTATTATAGAAAAAAAGGTCCTTAATGAAAAGATTCAAACTTTTTAGGAGTTAAAAATCAATTTTGCCTTTTTTTGAACGGAAATATGGATGGAAACTGTTAGAGGGACCAATTTTGCCAAGTTTTGCATAACTGGGGGACCAATATGGAACGAAAAATAACTAGGGGACCAATTTGGAACACTGAGCATAACTGAAGGACTAAAATATGACTTTGGCCAAAATAATTTATTTTAGAAGTTTTATTTTTGAAACACGGGTATTCCAAAAATATTGAATATTGATATTTGTAATTTTTTTAAGCTTGATATGCATGAAATGGAATTTATGTTTATGTGAACTCACATCTTCCACTTCTTCCTTCACTCTCTGATCTCCCTCAAACCTTTGTTGTGTTTGCATTTGTATCCAAAAGAGTCATGGCTGGTGCGTTAGTGGGTGGAGCACTTCTCTCTGCTTTCCTTGGGGTGGTTTTTAAGCAGCTGGAACCTAATTCTGAGCTCTTTAAGCTCTTCCGTATCAGAAAACTCAAAGAGGGGTTGCTCACAAACCTCAGAAATATCCTTTATTCTGTGAACCAAGTTATTGAAGATGCAGAGGAAAGGCAGTATTCTAACCAGAATGTGAAGAATTGGCTTGATGATCTCAAACATGAAGTCTTCAAGGCTGCAGACCTCTTGGATGAGATTGCTACTGAAGCCTCACTACAGAAGCTGTCTTCTCGATTTCAAAATGCTGCCAGAAAGGTACGGTGCTTCTTCACTCATGTTAATCCATTTGACGAAACAATTGAGTCAAGGCTTCAACAAGTGCTTGACAACCTAGAAGATCTCATCAGACAAAAAGA
The DNA here is from genome assembly GCA_003254925.1 of Chamaecrista fasciculata. Classification (NCBI taxonomy): domain Eukaryota; kingdom Viridiplantae; phylum Streptophyta; class Magnoliopsida; order Fabales; family Fabaceae; genus Chamaecrista; species Chamaecrista fasciculata. The sequence goes on from QANZ01022450.1 coordinate 1,681, forward strand.
GAATCTAGGACTTAAGGACGGCGTTGCTGGTAGCACCCAACTGGCCAACAGAGTGCCAACTTCATCTTTAATAGAAGAGGCTAGCATTTTTGGTAGAAATGATGATAAAGAGAGCATGATAGAGAAGCTATTGTCACACACTGGCGATCAGCCTGTGAATGTGATTGCCATCACTGCTATGGGGGGAATGGGTAAGACCACCCTCGCTCGGCTTCTGTATGAAGATCGAAGGATGGAAAATAACTTTCAACTCAGAGTTTGGAATCATTGAAGAAGTTCTTGTTTGTTCTTGATGATGTCTGGAATCAGAATCGTCAAAAATGGGCGTCCTTGCAAGTTCCTTTCAAGTATGGAGCCTCAGGAAGTAAAATCATTGTAACCACTCGAAGTGAAAAGGTAGCAGAAATCATGCAATCTATAGATGTGCATCATTTGAAGCAATTAGAGGATGATGATAGCTGGAGGCTCTTTGAAAGAAATGCTTTTACCGATGAGCAACGCAATAATACAGATCCAGATCTCGTTTCAGTTGGTAGAGAAATTGTTAAAAAGTGTGGAGGATTACTCCTGGCCATAAAAACTTTGGCAAGGTTATTGTACAATAAGAAATCTCTTCATGATTGGAATGAGGTTTTGAACAGTGACATATGGGAGTTATCTACAGATGATAGCGATATAATCCCATCTTTAAGACTGAGCTACCATTATCTATCTTCAAATCTTAAACTTTGTTTTGCGTATTGTTCCATCTTTCCTAAAGATTACGAGATAAAAAAGGATGTCTTAATCCAATGGTGGATGGCAGAAGGCTTACTGGATTCCAATAAGAAAGGTAAGAAGACCATGACAGAAGTGGGAAACGAGGTTTTTGATGATCTGAAGTCAAGGTCATTCTTTGAGCCATCAAAAGTTAATGAAAAGTGCTTTGTGATGCATGACCTTGTGAATGATTTAGCAAAATCTGTGATTGGAGAGTTCTATTTGGGGTTTGAAGGTGGTCGAGAAAAAGATGTTTCACCAAAGGCCCGTTACTTTTCTTTTTTGAGTAGCGAAGTCAACAAAGTTAAAGAGTTCGAAGATATTTCAAAGTGCCTCCACCTTCGCAGCTTTGTTTCATTGGGAAAGACTTGGCACTACGAAGATATATTGGTTGATTTGGTGTCAAGGCTTAGTCACCTCAAATATTTGCGGGTATTATCCTTGTCTCGATATAGTCGTGCTAGAAAATTGACTAATAAGATTGGCAATTTAAAGCATTTACGTTATCTAGACCTTTCTAATAGTAAAATTAAAGAGTTGCCAAGTTCAATATGTTTGATCATAAATTTGCAAACATTAAAATTAAAAGGTTGTAGTGATTTGACTGAGTTGCCATCCGATTTTGCAAAACTCGTGAACTTGTGTCATCTTGACTTGGAAGGTAGTGGCCTAGAGAAGATGCCGAAGGATATGGGAAAGTTGAATCAGCTTGAAACAATGTGTAAATTTGTAGTGGGAAAGAAGAAAGGATATGATTTGAAGGAATTAGGGGCCCTAAACTGTATAAGGGGAACACTAGTCATATCAAAGTTGGAAAATGTGATGGATCCTTCAACAGCAACAGAGGCGCGAATGATAGATAAGCATTTGGATAAATTAGAGTTGAGATGGACTTGGCTGGAAAGTCATGAAGAGGGTGAAAAGCAACAGCGCATATTGAAGGCTCTTGAGCCTAATTGTGACGTTAAAGAGGTGATAGTTGAAAATTATGTGGGTACGATATTCCCAAAATGGTTCGATTGTCTTCATTTGCCCAATGTATTTATTATCTATGGAGTTATCAGATTGCAGATATTGTACTAGTTTGCCACCACTGGGGCAGCTTCCTTTGCTCAAGAAACTTAAGATTTCTAGATTTGATGGATTAAAGGTGATTGGAGAAGAGTTCTACGGGAATGGGTCAACATTCTTCAGATCCCTTACATATTTAAGTTTCAACTATATGGAAGAATGGGAAGAATGGAATAATATAGGTGGTGATGAAGAAGGTGCATGTGTGAGTAGTTTCCCATGTCTTGAAGAGCTGAGTATATACAGATGTCCCAAGTTGAGAAAGTCAGTGCCTCAGCATCTTCCGTCTTTGAAAAAGTTAGAATTAAATTACTGCGATAATCTGGAGAGTTCAGTTCGAAAGGCGTCAAGAAGGAGGTTGAGAGATGAGAGTGCAGAGATGGAATCGCTTCCTCACCAACATCATCGTTTGCATTCATCCCTACGCTCTCTTTATATCTCAAAATGCCCCAAACTGATGAATTGGGATCTGCACCACCACCTTTCCCTTGAAGAAATTACAATTCATGATGAAGAAGTGGAGTCATTCCCTGAGGAAGGATTGCTGCCGCCTAATGTCAAGTCTCTGAAATTGTGGGAGTGTTGCAAATTAAAAGAAATAAACTACAAGGGTCTTCTCCACCTCCACTCTCTTCAATCCTTACAGTTTGACTACTGTCCAATTCTGAGTTTGGAAAGCATTCCAGAGGTTGACGGTTTTCCAATATCCCTTTCTCATTTATCAAATGGGAATGACTGCCCATTGCTGAAGCAACGATGCGAAAGGGAAAAAGGACAAGATTGACATAAAATCTCTCACATCCCCAACATTCATATCTAGTAAAGGTAATTCCTCCATCTCAGGTACCTTTACATTCTGTTCAAGAATTGCTTAATTTACCATCTCTACTATATTTTGTGGATTCTACTACTGGTGCTAGCTTTAATTTAACAGCGTCAATTAAAAAAAAGTTAAGGTTGTATGTATATATAAGTTATAGTTGAGTCAACTAAAAACAATTAAGGATATATATATATATATATAGCTTTTTTCTATGTCAACTAAAGCACAAGTGCACAAAAACCTCAACTCTGTAACCTCTACTATTATAATATCATTGCAGCAGCTTATGATGTTTTGACTGTTTTTTTTCTATAAATATTCGTTTTCTTTCTATTGATTTTTATGACCATAGTTATTAGTATCCAACGATTCGATTATTATGATTTGTCATTTATGACTTTTTGTGAGACCTATATGATTTTTTGTCATTGATATAATGTACTTCAGACTATTTTTCATTGTATTCTTGAATCCTACGATTCGATACTGTCACGACCCCCTAACGGAATCCGCGACCGGCACGGACCACAAGGAGGAACCCTATGGCCCGTCAGCCTAACACCTGCGTTCATGTCATAATTTTCCTTTTATTTCACTCCAACAATAATTTACCAAACTCATTACTCATGATTTCAGTCTTTCATAAAAATACACTTTACACTTCCCTGACTGTAAATCTAACGGAGTACAACTAAAGTCAAATACAAATTTCAAATGAATCAACATCTTATGAAAAGTCAAGATACCCACAAGAACAAGCATGTGGGACTCCAAGAGGGTTGCTCAATCTAGACGGCACTAGGAAAATGACTCCTCCAAACCTGAAACTGAAAATGGTAATAACGGAGTGAGTCAACAGACTCAGTGAGTAATCCAATCTATTCTAGTCGTGGAGGGCAAGGTATCTCCACCAGTTTTCAAAATAATAATGCATGCACATAGTACAATCATAATTCAAATACATATAAACAAATCAAGTATCTTTATCATCACTTTTCATAGTCAAACATCATAACGCATTCAATTCTCATAATACGAATCATAACTCGAATAGTCATATAGATCACATACTACCACATTTGGTGAAAATTCCATAAATTTCAATCTATGTAATAATTCAAAACTCTTTCACAAATCCGAAATACGTTTTAATCATAAAACCCATGGGTGGCGCCCCCGTTACTGGTGAGTGAAATCGAAGGTCCTGCAAATGGCCTATCCCGCGAGAACAAATAGACTCCCCACCTCAAGGGTTGGAGACGGTCTACCGTGGCACGACCCCGAAAGCCTAGAACCATGCCACTCCGGCACGTCCCCGAAAGCCTAGATCCATGCCCACATCACATCCTGGCCAACGGATGGTGTGACTCCGGGACCGAAAGCCCAATTGGTACCCATAACGAAAGAACCAACGATTCACCCAACCAGCCCAAAAACATTTTTCAAACAAAAACAAATCTCATTTTCATCATAATACTTATCAAAATATTATAACAAACACATAAGTCTCAAATAAGCTTTTCAAACATATTTTCATAAAAACTTTAACCTTGCCAAAAACAATATGCAGCAAATATTTCACATAGGCATGATAAAACAAGTTCTAGAATAGAGAGGATACTCACCTGAAGGTCATGCACAATGACCTAAAATCCACTATTCAAATACTACCTCCAAACTTGGGTTATATCAATAACACCTAAGTTAGATAGCAAAGTACATACACTATATTAGAACACTTCTAACATATAGACTCACCAAAAGACATCTTTCACGTAACTACTTTACATTATGAATCATTCTCAAGTTCCTACTTATTCGTCATATCAACGACCTTGACACTACACCAAAAATCAGACACTAATCTAACTCTATGAGAACTTGAGTTAACATTTGGGAGCTTTAAGAAACTCTTTATCAATTGTAAAGTTTTTAAAAAGGTTTATTGCTAAGATGTCCACTATCAAGAATGAAAATCCATACTTTACAATTTAAAATATAAGATTATGGTTCCAAGGTTCCTCATAATTTCATAGAAACCCACTTTGTTCAAGAAAACCACCAAAATCATCTATAAGGACCAATTTGCAAACTTTTAAAGTTTTACTCCAAAAAATCAAATTTCAAAATACACTCTCTAACTTCAAATTGATCCAATAGAAATCATTATTATCATCAAACAAACTCATCTAAACCATTAATTAAAAGAAAACAAAAGAATTGATTAAAAACCCCAATTAAAGTTTCACCAAACGTTTCTATCGGGTTTCAAAATTGATGAAAGTAGAATCAAACTCCAATCAAATGATATACACTCATTAATATCATCAATTAGTCTCATTCAAACCATTGAATACCAGAAATATAAAAGATTTGACAAAACCCATACTTTCAAGTGAACCCTAACTTTCTTATCGGGTCTCAATATTGATGGAGATGAAACAAATCAATAAACCATGGCTAAGGGTGTTTTAAAGCATCACAAATAAGCATCAACATCAGCAAAATCAAAATTTTTGACAACAAAAACGAGCTCACAAAAGAAAGGGCCGAAAATGAGGAAAAGAGGAAGAGGATGAGTCACCTAGAGAAGGAAGAAGAAAGGTGCAGCGGTGGTGGCTGGACGGTGGTTGCCGGTGGCTCCCGATTGGCCAGAGGTGGTCGCCGGCGGCGGCGGTCTGGTTGAGGAGTGTTGGTGATGGTGGTTCGTGAGTGAGGGAGGAAGAGATTGAGTGAGGGACCAAAAATAGTGAAGGTATCGTGTGTGTATAATTAAATGGGCTTTGGGGCTGATTGATAGTGCTAGAAAATTCCAGATTTCACTAACACTGGACTTAAGACTATAATCAATGTATTCCCCAGAAAATATTTTAATTCTTTCAAAACAGTCCCTAGAAACTCAAAAGTCTAGAAGTAGAAATTTTTTTTTTGACAAACTTTGTAGTGTTGGATTCTTTGAAAATAGTAGATTCTAAATATATATTTCATTTTCAAAAATATTACATCTATCCGTTATTATTTCTTACTCAAAAGTGTCTTATAATGAAATTAAAATGAAACTCGGATTAAATTCTTTAGTCAAATTGCTCCCAAAATTTAACCACAAGCTCAGAATGACTTCTAGATTCTATACAAACCTTCTTCAATAAAAATTCTACGTCTAATATTTTCTAGGATTTATTGGGGTATTACAATCTCTCCACCTTAAGAAATTCGGTCCCCGAATTTTAACCTTTATACTCTCTAGTCTATATAACTGAGGTTTCCTACGATATGAGATTCTCGGGTTCAGATCTCATCGAATGGATCCAATTAGCACCATCCAATCTATGGGTAAAGCTAAATCATATGCAACATCCCCAAAAAGATACTATCCATACCATACTATTCATATCGTTACTGATCTAACTAAACTTTAGCTATTGCACACAAGGATCAAACATAGCAACGATATAATGATAAAGACAAATTACATCAATCAATTAGACTTCCACATGATATATTTTTTTTCATGTTCCTACAACAAGTAGGCAACTATGAACCAAATTTACATTATTAGCAAATAGCAAAAGGTTTAATCCATTATTTTTATTCTTAACTTTCTACGATGTACTACTGGACTAATTTGAACTTTAAACCTGGAATTCCTAGATTGTATGATTTATAGGGATGAATCAAAATAAAATAAAGAGTAAAAAGGAATAATCAATATAGTATAAACCAACAGATATCTTTCAGAACAAGCACATACAATGAGAATCAGAGAAACAACATATTCAAACATATCAAAGGATTACTTTCTTCATCCTTAACCTTTATTGAAACTTCCTGAAAGAGTTAGTTTATTTCTTCAGCTTAAAGTCTCAACCTAGAGTTGTTCCAAACTTCCAATATATACAAGATTAAACTCAAAGGAGCTATACATGCCAACTAAGATACTTTAGAAACTTAAATTAGAAAGAGGGGCTTGTGGGTAAGGGAAGCTTATAGCATTGGTATAAGAATTCTAATTTAACTACTCCAAAAATAAAAAGTCAGGCCTTAACCAATGAGAACCATATAAACTTAGGTGCACATCTTCAAAATAATCAATCTTTCCTTCAAATTGGCAAAATTCAAGTTTCAAATGCATGAATCACATATATGAACAATTGTATGTTAGATGACACATAGACAAAGAATAAAATAACTAACAGCCTAGTAAATATTATTATTATTATTATTTTTTTCCTCATTGCCAATCATAATTAGAAGTTTAACACACACTGAGAGTAAGAGAGTGAGAAAAATGTGGAAAGTGGTATACTTCTAAAACTTCCATGACTTGACATGACTTAACACATCAGACAATATAAATGCTTTAGTAATTGGACCGGTTATTAGAAATATTATTTACATGTATACATATACATAAAAGTCAAAATTGAAATTAAACTTATAACGTTTATAATAAGCCTCTACTTTTAGGTATATTAATTCAAAATAAGAGCATCAAGATGCCAAATAATTCATGATGACTTATGTAAGCAGGTTATAAATTATATATAGCCAAATATCATATAAATCACATACAACTTTATATAATACATTACTAAAATTACGTTAGTTCCAATATCCTTTAGAATTATTTAATGAAATGAAGCAAAAAGTGATTCTCAAATCTTTTTTTTTTATGCACAAGTTCGAATTTCAAGATTAACAGTTGAGTGTTTCATTTGCAAAATCAAAGGTCATAATAAATGAATTAAACAATCTCCTATTAGCAGAGAAGACCACTAGCCAATAGCCATAATGGCTTCGAGCTTCATTTCAACAACACATTGACGTGGCTCTATTTCTCATCTGTCCCATTTTTCGAATTTGAAAGCAAAACCAATTGGGTAAATAATATCCTTCAAGTTTGTAGTGAAACAAAGAGCAAACCGAGGATCTCTAGCCAAGAGAAATATTATAACATACATTGGTCAAGTACACTATTTAAAAAAATTGCAATTAGTATTAAATTTAAATTTGAATTTTTTTTTTCCAGCCAAAACGTATAGTATGCTTGTTATCGTCAGAAAACGTGGTTGGAGCTTGAGGTATTAGAAACTCCTTGAGAAATGAAGTTGTAATGGTACGTAGAACGAATTATAAGGTTAACATAGATTTATAATGACCGAAATAATAATGATTATATGTACTAGTAACAAACCTACCTCTTTTTACTACTTTACCAAAGTCCCACTTGTCACAAGTCCTCCAATAGGATCTCTCTTAATCCCGTTAACACATGGTCATAACTTTAACGTCACAATTACACACAATTAATCATGGTTACATACCTTCATAGATACATAACTTCATTGGAACATAACTTTGTCAATTAAGCTTACTCATCACGCATAACTTAGCTTCTAAAAGTCTAACATACTATTTTAGAATCCAAACAACATTCCACTTTTATCATTTTTTGAAAAACATTCATGATAACATCCAAGTTGCCACTATTTTTACTCTTCATTGTACACAAGGAAACTAAAATCAAAACATAGTCCAAAAATAGTTTTGCCTACTCAAACTTAGCATCAAATGCAATAACATTGCAGAACCACTAACAAATATCCACAATTATTACATTCAAAGTATACAAGTAATCCTTTTCACACCTATGCATAATATACTTCAAGACTTTTCTCCCATAACTTAATTGCATTTTAAGCATCGTTCATACATACAAGCTCAAATGGGTCAACAAAGAGAGAGCTGCAAAGATTTTCTACTTGGGCAGACCGACTTTGAAAGAAATGCTTTTACCGATGAGCAATGGCACAATAATACAGATCCAAATCTCGTTTCAGTTGGTAGAGAAATTGTTAAAAAGTATGGAGGATTACCCCTGGCCATAAAAACTTTAGCAAGGTTATTGTACAATAAGAAATTTTGCATACGTGGCAGGCTTTTTTTTTTTTTTGTCTATAACTAATGCCACATCCCACTTAACATCACACGTTAACGCCAAACGTGTGAAGAAACCTTAGTGTTATATTTTAAAGAGAAATATTATTTTTTTAGTTATTGAATTTATATTGAATTAATTTTTGAATAATTAAAATATTTTTAAAATATTATAATTGTTAAACATTTAATCTTTAAATTAAATTTAAAAATAAACAAATATAAATTCAGTACTATCATAAAAAAAATTATAAATTCAGTACAAATTAAAAAATTAAAATGGTAAATTTTAAAATAAAAAATTAAAAAAATTAATCTTAATTTAGAAACTAAATTATTACAATAATCTTGATATCTTAGATAAAATTGCCTCTCTCAAATAGTGACCACTAACCAGTTACGTACAGAAAACGGATAAAGAAAGTAAAAAAGCAAACAAAAACATGAACACATGACTAACATTTTCATCTTAGAAGTACAATAATTGAGGAATACAGTGTTGTTATGTAAATGTGAACACAACAACACATGAAGGCCAGCAGTAGTTGAAAAAGTAATTGGCTAGTCTTGGATCAATTTCTAAAAAATTGTTTTTTGACTATTAATGTAGAATTGAGACCAGTCATTTAATCATTTTCTAAGAAATTTCTTCAAAATAGTTTTGTTTAAAATAATATGTTTTCTCAAAAAAAAATATCAATATGCTAAGAAAAAGAAAGAAATTCAAAATTTGATCAAGATCTCCAAGATCTTGCGATCTTATAATCCTACCCAAAAAATCGTGACTCTACTACGATCTTATTAATTTCCGATCTTATGTGCAATCTGACAAGGCGGACCTTATCAAGATCTCGATTTTACATGATCTTACGATCTAAGATTTCGATCTTGATTACTATGCTTTCTACTAATAGAGTAAACCCCAAGCTCGATTTTGACACTTTTTGAATGACAAAGATGTGATCTTTAATTACTCCAAACCACATTGACCTTACTTGTAATTTATCTTAAAAATAAAGAAAATAAATAATTAACAAAGACTAAGACAGGTCAGTTCCTAAAACACATACACATATCCAACAACTGATATTCATAGAAGCTAAATCAAACTCTTTTTAAATCCCAATTTGCTTCTCAGAGTTGTATATTAACCTTATTATTGTCCACCATATTATTGAAAATGTTTATGATGAGAAAAGGCAGTATAGAAACAAACATTGATATATTTAAATTATTATCTCTATTTGCTCACTTTTATATAATACATTACCTATTGTATATTATGCACAGCACACATGTTTTGACAAATCTTTGCATGCTGTCACACCCAAAGAAATGAATTATTTGTCCACTTCTTCAAAAGTTATCTTTAACAACCCAATTGACACATAAAAAGGGACTTTCGTAGCAATTTCGTGGAACCAACTTGCTCAATATTTTATGTATGATGACGTGGCTGATGTGCTGCAAAGAATTCAATATTGTTGCTCCATGTGAATACTACTGTAGAAAAACTCAACACATTTTAATATTAAACTCAAGATATATAGCTTTTTTTTTTAGGCCAAAAACTCAAGATATATAGCTGTAACCCAAAAGCACCCAAATTCTAATGTCCAAAGTATTATTTTGGTTTCTCAATTTTTTTAAAGATTTATTTTCGTCTTTTAAGTTTTTTTCGTTCGATTTTGGTCCCTTAAATTTTTAAAAAGTTTTAGGCTCTTTTCTCTCTACTTTTTTCGTTAAAAACACAGAGAAAAACTAATTTTATTTTCTAAAAGTTTTAATTTTTTACATTGCTATGTTTGGGAGTATTAGTGAGGATGGAGTGGAGAGGACATTAATGGACACTAATAGGGTGGAGAGGAGAGGATATTAATGGACTGAGTAGATATGTAAATGTGAACACAACAACACATGAAGGCCAGCAGTAGTTGAAAAAGTAATTGGCTAGTCTTGGATCAATTTCTAAGAAATGGTTTTTGACCATTAATGTAGAACTGAGACCAGTCATTTAATCATTTTCTAAGAAATTTCTTCAAAATAGTTTTGTTTAAAATAATATGTTTTCTAAAAAAAAATGTCAATATGCTAAGAAAAAGAAAGAAATTCAAAATTTGGTCAAGATCTCCAGGATCTTGCGATCTTATGATCCTACCCAAAAATTCGTGACTCTACTACGATCTTGTTAATTTCCGATCTTATGTGCGATCTGGCAATGTGAACCTTATCAAGATCTCGATCTTACATGATCTTACGATCTAAGATTTCAATCTTGATTACCATGCTTTCTACTAATAGAGTAAACCTCAAGCTCGATTTTGACACTTTTTGAATGACAAAGATGTGATCTTTAATTACTCCAAACCACATTGACCTTACTTGTAATTTATCTTAAAAATAAAGAAAATAAATAATTAACAAAGACTAAGACAGGTCAGTTCCTAAAACACATACACATATCCAACAACTGATATTCATAGAAGCTAAATCAAACTCTTTTTAAATCACAATTTGCTTCTCAGAGTTGTATATTAACCTTATTATTGTCCACCATATTATTGAAAATGTTTATGCTGAGAAAAGGCAGTATAGAAACAAACATTGATATATTTAAATTATTATCTCTATTTGCTCACTTTTATATAATACATTACCTATTGTATATTATGCACAGCACACATGTTTTGACAAATCTTTGCATGCTGTCACACCCAAAGAAATGAATTATTTGTCCACTTCTTCAAAAGTTATCTTTAACAACCCAATTGACACATAAAAAG
>QANZ01022461.1:0-43184 GCA_003254925.1 Chamaecrista fasciculata
TGGGAACTGGAGCAAAGTTATAGGACCAAATTCGCACTTTGGCCAAAAAAAATTATCAAGTTGCAAAGCTTAATAATAATTTCAATATCTACATTTTTAAAAGCGACACTAAACTATATAAAAATAACATAACTATTATATAATAATTGGTCAAAGTGCAATTTTAGACACTTATCATTATGCTAGATTATAATCTAGCCCTTTATATTTTTTTCATGTAATTTTGGTCTTACAATTTTTTCAAAAAATTTTATTTTTTATCTCAACAACTGGATGTGGTAATTCTTTCTCGTTTCAAGTTTGATTACGATGAGTTTATAGCTATGTATTACTTTTGATAAGTCCTTTCTTTATCTAATCAGGATCTTCAGTAAACAAGACTAAATTGAACTTCAAAAGTGAGTTGCTTATACTTTTCATAATCAAACGAGCAAATGTTATCATATATTTTCTCTTTTTAAGTGCAAATGCGATAAATTCAGAGTTATAAGATCAAATCAGATTCTATTATTCTAAGACTAAAAATTGAAATTAGTAAGACCAAAATTACAAGAAAAAAAAATAAAAGACTGGATTGCAACCTACCATAAAGATAATGGATAAAAATACACTTTAGTCCATAATAATTTATATCTCCTTTGTACTCTCAACTTTTTTCTATTTTCATATGACAAGGATTGCTTAACATTTAAACACAAAAAACAATATCTATGATTCTTTACTAGAAAAAGAAAAGAGTGATAAATAAATAAAAGAAATCATTCCAAATATAAATGAATAACTTGTGTATGTCAATTTTTTTTAGATTATATGGATAAATCGACCCAAAACCAAAAGACTTCAATACCATTAGCCCATTATAAGTAGCTGGATACTTTTTCTATTTGATGAGGTGCATTATTCTATTTTTATTTTTAGCGTTTTATCTTCATAGGTTGAAATTTCACAACATCATATTATAAAGTATCGTTTTTTCATAGGCCCACTCTATCTATACTAATATTATATGGCTCCACTTCTTTATAGTTCGGCAAAAATAGTGAATTAAAAAATTAAAAAAGAAAAAAAAATCACCACTCTCTCTCCCTACTCACTCCCCACACTTCTTTAAAAAAATAAATGAATTAAAAAAATGCAAAAAACAATTAAAAATTAAAAAATGTCACCACTCTCTCTCTCCACTCACCCTCCCATATGAGGTAATTTCAAATTGGTCCTAAATATTTTATTTATTTTAGATGAGTCTTACATATATTTGTATAATTTCTCAAATTGGTCCCAAACTTACTCTTTTATCAATATAAAAATTTAATATAATCTTCAACTTTAAATTAATTCAAATGTTACATGTATATTGGCGTGCCCGTTAGGGCACACCAATCCCCTAGTAAATTATATTAGCCCACTCAAGGGTTAACCTGTGCCGAGTTCTGTTCATAATAAACTATTCAAGATTTGGTTATCAAGAAGACATCAAGCTGCAGTTCTCAATCTTTATCCCTTTTGTTTTTTCTTTGTAACCTTGAACTATAGAAATTATACTTTGAGAGGTCAAATTCCACCATCGGTCCCTTGTTTTAATATGATCCTTTATCTTTTCGTTTTTTTTCCAAAACAATTATTCTTATTTACATGATTTTTTTTTTAAATTAGTCTCACTCAACTGATTGAATTTATTTACATTTATTTTATTTTAGATTTAAATATGATTAGTCAAAATCATTGATTAAAGTGAAGCTAGCTGAATTTACTCAAGAAACGAATGAAGTTAACTATATTTTTTTTTATTTCAAATTTAAATGTAAAAAATTCAGAGGTAGAGTTGCATTTAATTTTGGCAAAAAAAAAAAGTTGCATTTAATATGAGTCTTCCTCTCACCCAATTGAAGTTGTAAATATGATCAAATTAAGTTTTAAAATTGAAATTCACCGTATAATTTGACTTAATAGTCAATACGACATTATTTAACAATTAATAAAAAAAAATCAAATCCTGACGTGTATGATTGTCGAATCATTTATATATATACATATCAAACTTGGATTGAGCAAAAAAAAAAAAGAACTAGAAATCCCACGCCATGGGTTTCTTTTGATTATTACAGCAAGAAATCAAGATGATGATGGTTTGAGCAATAAGGAAGAGACAATTAGCTTTTAACGTTAAAGATTAGCATTATTGTCTCTATTTGAAAAGACATTAAAACCCCTCTAGCTTCCAGACTCTTCTTCTTTTATCATTTCTCTCTTCTACATTTAAGTGCCTCAACGTACTGCAGAAAACGCCTCACTTTATATTTGTTTTTCTTTTTTGTTGTCTGCTCTATGAAGCTTCGCATATATTAATATGGATTCAATCTATATGCCACACTTAATTATAATAAAATGAGTCCAGTCCACAATTTCATTCATAAAATCTCAAATTCAAGGTTTTGTTTAAATTACTTACTAATTAGATTAATATAGTAGTATCGTATTGATACACTTTATATTTATTATATAAACTTAAAGGTGAAAACTTTGGAGATTTGGACTTAAAGGGGATAAAGAGAAACCATATTCATTTATGGTTTTTGCCTTTGGGCCGATCATTCACTCAATTTGCAAGTGGCATCTTAAAGACTATGTTGTGAAGAAAGGTACTAGTCTAGGGAGGGACGGCAATAATGAATATTGAATAACCAGGAAATTATAGGCTTTTCCAGAAGTATGATCATACAAGTGCACTAGGAATAATTAAATAATAATGATAATAATTTAACAGTCATTTTATTTCCAATATTTTTTGATTATTTGAAAAAAGTTTAGTACTACTTTCTTGTGTATGCTTGCCTGCTTGCTTGTGCTTACTTCGCAAAAAAGAAGATTCTCCACAATCACTTCTTTCTCCTTCATTGTCCACTCTCTCTCTCTATCTCTCAATCTTTCCCTTATACCGAAGCTTAACTTTAACAAATTACAAGTTATACTATCCAAAATTCCAATTAGATCGGTCTTGGGTAGGATATTTCATATTTTGCTGCATCATAGCTCCTTCTTCTTCTTTTACTTCTTATTTTCTGCAGAACTTTTTTAAACGCTCAATTCTGTTGTTTTCTAAGGATTTCTTCATCTGTTTATCTTTTTAATCAATTTCTTAAGTTAGAGCTAGTACTATGTATATATGTTTTCGTCTGACTTTTCTTCTACATATGAGGTAGTCTTCACTTATCAATTCTGAGAATTTCACTCTTGAAACAGACATTCTTTTAAGCTCTGCCTCTTAGCAGATTTGATCATCAGTTTCTCCTCTCTCTTTTTCCTTTCTTTTTTTCCTAATTTTTCTTTTTAGTCCTATGATGGGAGGAGTGAAACATAGTGGGGTTCTTGTGTTCTTGTTTCTTAGTAGTGTTACGTTGTTGTGTAGTCGAGTGAGTGGAATAGGAGTGAATTGGGGGACACAATCAACACACCCTTTGCCAGCAACCACGGTGGTGAAAATGCTAAAAGACAATGGAATTCAGAAGGTAAAATTATTTGATGCAGATTCTGATATTTTGGATGCTCTGAAGAAATCAGGGATACAAGTTATGGTGGGAATTCCAAATGACATGCTCAACTCACTGGCTAACAGTGTGCAAGCTGCTGAAAAATGGGTTTCCAAGAACATCTCAACTCACGTTTCTTCTGGTGGAGTTGACATCAGGTAAAATAAAACCAAAACCCTTAATTTTTCTTTCATGCAATCCAGTAAGAAGGCTTTCAATCGAATAAGTAACTAAAATGACAGATTGACTGCTAAGGTTTTACTAGTTAGGAAAATATTGTGTTATGGTTTGACATGTATATAGCCCACAAGCTTTGAAAATCATTACTAAAATGACAGATTGACTGCTAAGGTTTTACTAGTTGTCTCCGAATGTTTGAACTCCAATCACCATTTAGTCATTTATGGGTTCAATACTTCACAAAAGTCCACCCAACTTGCAAGACTCTCACTGTTACTCCTTGTCTAGTTGTCCTCCTGCTATAGAAGCATTTATGACTAATTGTTTACTGATATCTCTGAATTTTAAGTTGGGAATATAAAATACCCCCAAGGTTTTAAAAATTGATCTCCTTACAACTTGTATCACTCTGTACTATTTTGTCAACATTTCGTCTAATTATCACCATTTTATGTCGAAAAGTGAGGCTTTTCTAAGGGTGGTGACTGTTGAGTGGTCGAATTTAAAAATTTAGAGACTCTGTCTATCAACTTATTTGAACTCAATGGTATTTTGTACCCTAAGCTAAAACTTAAGAGTTGTAAGTGATTCTTAAAAGTTCAAAGGATGTATTTGTCAATTTTTACAACTTTTATACCTCCACCTAAAATTCAGGAATGTTAAATTACATTTTAATCTTTTTACTCTGTCTATGTATGTTGTTGCAAGTGTGTGTATCTTGAATTTGCTTACCTATTATTTCTTCTAATTTTTGCAAGGTATGTTGCAGTAGGGAATGAGCCTTTCTTATCAACATACAATGGTACCTTTGAATCCACAACTCTTCCAGCTCTTCAGAACATCCAATCAGCTCTCATAAAATCCGGTTTAGGCAACCAAGTGAAAGTCACTGTCCCTCTAAACGCCGACGTATATCAGAGTTCATCGGAAAAGCCTTCCGACGGTGACTTCCGGCCGGACATCCACGACCTCATGCTTCAGATTGTCAAGTTCTTGAGTGACAATGGAGCCTCATTCACTGTAAACATCTATCCCTTCATTAGCCTCTACAAAGATCCAAACTTTCCGGTTGACTATGCTTTCTTCAACGGCTACCAGAGTGCTATAAACGACAATGGAAAAGTATACGACAATGTGTTTGATGCCAACCATGATACACTTGTATGGGCACTTCAAAAAAATGGGTTTGGGAACTTACCAATAATTGTAGGAGAAATAGGGTGGCCTACAGATGGAGACAAAAATGCAAATCTTCAATATGCTCAGCGTTTCAATCAAGGCTTCATGTCTCGTTTTATTGCTGGTAAAGGGACTCCAATGAGACCTGGTCCTGTGGATGCTTATTTGTTCAGTCTTATTGATGAGGATAACAAGAGTATTCAACCAGGAAATTTTGAACGTCATTGGGGTATTTTTTACTTTGATGGTCAACCTAAGTACCAGCTAAATCTTGGGTCATCAAAAAATGGCTTAGTGGGTGCTAGTGGTGTGCATTATCTGGCTAAGAAGTGGTGTGTTTTGAAGCCTTCAGCGAACCTTAATGATGATCAAGTGGCACCAAGTGTGGCTTATGCTTGTCAGAATGCAGATTGTACTAGTCTTGGATATGGGACTTCATGTGGGAATTTGGATGCAAGGGGTAATATTTCTTATGCATTTAATAGTTACTACCAAGTGAATGACCAGCTTGAGAGTGCTTGTAAATTCCCAGGACTATCAGTTGTCACTCAAACTGATCCTTCAGTTGGAGATTGCAAATTCAGAATTATGATCCAGACAGATTCTGCTGACCCACATGCCGTAATTGGGTCTTACACGATGTTACTGTTTTTATTTTTTATTTTTACCATTCTGTAATCTAAGATTTTAACTTGAAGGTTTTCTTTATATATGCTCTGTATGTATATTGGGAGAATGTAAACAGAAGAAAAAGAAGATTAGACAACATACTAAATGTAACATCATATCCTTGGAAAATTTATTGTACACATGCTATTATATCATATGCTTTCAGAGAATCATATCATTTCAAATTTCAATCCTCAGTTTTGAGCCATACAATCTTCCATTGCTTTCTTGGCCATCGGATATATTCTACCGGAATACTCTCAACTCTTCTATGCCTAATATACGAAGAGGAGAAACAAAAAAACAATATTTATTTATACAAATTAATACACAGATATTTGACAAACCTAGAAAGCTCAAAGAGAAACGAAATAGTGATTCGGTCTTGTACTACGTGAGTTGCATATATAATACACACTCAGATATTTGATCATTAAGTAGAAAAATTGAACAGTCACCATGAAGCCTTGTTTTGACTGTAAGATTCTGTTCAGTTATCTCAAATCAAAGTTCCACTGTACCAATTAGCTTGTATAAACTCGTTATATCATCTCCCCAGCTTTATGACATAATCAAACCGGCCCAAAAGCAAAACCTGAAAGAGATCCACGTGAAAAAAAAACTTATATTATCTCACATAGCTCTATGACATAATCTAACCGGCCAGAAAGTAAAGCCTGAAAGAGATCTATCATCTACGTAAGAAATAAATTTATATTATCTCACACAGCTCTATGACATAATCTATCCTCAGAAATCAGAATGAGATAACAGCTACGTCGCCGAAAGATAATAAAGGAGTTTTGTCACATTACTCAAATTTTGAGACAGGATTGTATCAGATGACTGGTTTAAGAGATAAATTAACTGAAAGGTATGACCTTGAATTTGTCACTTGCACCTATGGACTAGAAAATATATATGTTGCCTAAGCCACTTGAAAAATCATTTTAGCATGTACCATGCGTTGGGATTGATCCATCAAATTAGGTATTCAGAGAAAATACAGAGTCTTATTAAAAGAGAGAGAAATAATGGACTGGCAGCATACCATAGTCGTGAGTTACAAAGGTCCGGCACTGGTATTGATTTGAAGCTTCCGGATGTAGTCTCTTGATCTTATATCAGCCTGCAGTCAAATTGGAGATAACTCAGAAATGGAATATAGCTGGAGTTTAGCTAAAGCTATGCAATGAAAAACTTTGCCAGATACTCTAATCCAAAAATGAATCAGCCAGATGAAAGAAGAAACACTAAATCAAGCTGACTTTGAATATCTGACACTGGATTTTTGTAATATGGATATAAGTAAACCAGATGAGAATCAATCAAGGCAAGGCCACACGTAAATTTTAAATAGAAGCAGTTTTTGAGTGAGAGAAGATTCAACATTAAAACTTAATAAGAAAGGCATGAAATGTTCTATTTACTTTGTCTGCTTTGCAGTAAAAGAGCACGTATTGTATTCATTATTCATGTACTGAATTCAGGAGATTTCTTATGTTTTACATTTCGAGTGGCAAAAGGTTTCACCTGCCTAATAGGTTCTGGCACTCGATACTTGCAAGTCATCTGAACAATTGTAATTGCAGTGGCAAGTGATACCCGATGACCAATTGATATAAATATTGGCTTTACAGATCCCTGTGTTGATCTCATGGCCTGAAAGTATTGAGCATGTCAAATCAAGATATCAAGCTGAAATCACCCTAAACTGGATTTTAGATGTTTAGAGGAGTCAAAGCTTGTTTAGATTCTAATCAAGCACGCCAAACCAAGACATCAAGATGAAGTGCAGAAACACAGAAAACTGAAATTTAGCAGTTTTATAGGTAAGCTTAATCTTGTTTACCATGAGAATGCCACATGCAACACTTTGTAAAGGCAAATAGTAACCAGCACATGATTGTTAATTTTACTAATCAAATGAGAACAAGTGCGAAAACATTAATGTCTTACCGCTCCCCATATATGCCCAGAGCATCCAACCAAAGTAACAAAATCTTTAACATGGTTTTCTTCAGCTTCAAGAAGCTGTCTCACTCTCGTTCGATTAAGACCATCCACATGATGCAGCTGGAACATATGGAGTTAATTAAGTATTTGGGTTAATTTTCAGAGCTCCTTAACAAGTATAGCAGATATAACTTTTCATTAAATGAAAAAGCACGCAGAGACCATGATTGTGAAAATCTATGAAACATCTGTTTTGTGGCATATGAGACAGAGAAAAGAAGTAATTTGGCTATATTTTAGGATTTATCAATACTAACATTCTTTCCTATCCCGATTGTTGGGAGATCAGCCACAACCCCGAGATGACATGCCAGGCCAAAACCTGCAGAAATTAAGGGTTAGAAACTTTCTATGGTAAATATTAGAATGTTCTCAACATGTTTTCAGAAAAATCACTTGCCTCGGGGATGGAGTATTCCATTTCCATCTACCAATAACAACTGTCAACGATATCAACAGAACCTATTATTAAGATGACGAAAAACATTAAGTGCAGACAATATGAGACTCAGAGAGTGTTAGAAATAAATTATGGTCTAGCTACCAAGTCGTTCAATGAAAAAACATAACATCTGGTAAGTTTTTCAACTTATTACCAAGTTATACACTCTTTCAAGTAATTCCTCCGACATAATTCTATTGAATTTTGAATAAATTACAAAGTTTCAAAGGCATACCACAATTACCTGCGGATAGAAAGGATTATTGCTTTTCTTCATTTTCTCTAGAAGCTCTAGAAGAACTGGCGCCTAAAATAAGAAGATGAATCAATCTTAGTAACCTGAAACATATATATTTAACAAAAAGATAAAAGAAACAAATTAGAACCTCTCTGAATGCGAGGAAGCCAGGAACGTAAGGAACATGAACAGTGACGAAAGAGAAATCCTCATACAGAACTTGTGAATTGCGAAAATCTAACACCACAAGGGTTCCACATGCCATTGATGGATCATCCTTTGAGAAGCTTATATCAACTCCACCGACATATCTCAATATTTCGAACGCTCCTTCTTCCTCTTTGGAATCAGCTGCTTGTGTGCTTATGCCTGTGGGCGAAGGTAATTTCCACGCGAAATTATCTTCCGTAATCAGCTTTGTCTTGAGAAAATCTTGAGCACTGAGAAGGAAAATCGAAGAAACAAAAGAAGAGAGAAATGTAAATATAGTTTGATTGCGCTTGATTGATTGACTACCGGAAGATTCTCGAATTTAGATATGAGTAAGTAAAAGAGTCACACACGCTATCCAGTTTTTCTGGTGATCGTGCGACGAAGGGGATGAATCCGACGATGTTTCTTCGCTTTTGGATTGCTTTTCCATTGATTGGTATCAGAAATGGAGATCTGAGAAAACAATCGATTCTCATAACACGAGTCGGCGGTTCAATCTGTGACTGTTTTTGATTTCTGATTGAAGTTATATCAGTATCACCGAAGAAATTTATCATTATGATTGTGTTTTTCCACTAAATTTTGTTATTAATTAGATTAGATTAGTGCCATAATAAAATAGAGATGAAGTGTTATTCAATTTCTAAATTTGTCCCACTTTTATGATTTCTTATTAGTTATAAAAGAACAAGCTTGAAACTTGAAAGTAAAAATCAGATTATCCCATTTCATACAATTTATTTACATGCTACCCAATTAAATATCACACATTTCGATTTCATGCAAAAATCCATGAATCTGTGTATTTGGTTTTCTCTCCTAGACTTGGAGACATCCACACTAGCTCAATAATAATTTTAAAACAATTGAACAATAGGGAGATTCATTTCCTTTCTTTTCTCCTTTTTTTTTTTTTCATCTTCTCTTCTTTCCCTTGTTTCCTTTTGCCAAAAACCAGTTTTCTTTTTAAAAAAGAATCCCATATAAAATTGATACAAGTATATTTGGTTCGGACTTAAACAAGGTAACCTATTTCACAAATATCAAACTCCTGCAAGTTAAACATATATATCCACAAAGTACTAACAACAATCCATTTTTAAATAACAAAGTGCAGTATACTCTAATTATCAATCTTCATTACTACCCTAAAAATTAAAATCCAACTTTATAACCGAACAAGCTAAGCCCCATGCTGATTTGAATGTTGAATCTGGCAAGACAAACTTAAATACAAACAGAATCCCATCTAGTAACTTTCTTTTCACATGGTTTTTTGCTTTTTGCAAGTAACTTTTCTTTTCACATGGTTTTTAGCTAAAGCAAAAAAGAGAAGGACGAGATGTTGAACAAAACAAAGGCCAAAAACATAAGAGAATACTAAGCAATCACTAACCATCTGTCTATCTATATATAATAAATCCATCCCCAAAATTACAAAGGAGGTTCTCGGATCATACCTAACAAAAAAATGCATCAGATGATCGGGTTAGATATACAAAAAATTGAAGCAACAGCTTTTCATAGCAGCAACACTAAATAACAGCGAATTCTATAACACTGATGTACTTGCTTTTCTTCAAAAATCTTTCAATTGATAGAAGGCCTAAGGGGACTAGGATATATCTATTATGTCTTCTTTCGCTTCATCATCTGAATCAGGCACGACAAAAGTTGCTAGGGCAGAATTTCGGACAGGTCTTTGTCTCAATATACGATTTGCTGTCAGGCCTCTGCTTTCTAGAACAGCGTGGCTAGAGACTCCAGCTAGCCTCTTACTACGGCGAACTCCCACGGCGAAGGAATCTGCATGGCTTGTATGAAATTACCACTCAGTATCATCATCACCATCATCCCTCAATACCCATGATTCTTAATTGCATTACCAATGTCAAAAAAATGTAACGAGGGTTCAAGTTTTACTAATATGTCTGGGGGTTTAAAAATGAGGGAATGTAACAAATGGACCCTCTTAAAGACCCCAATTCTTTCATTTTTTATTTTTTCATTGTTTAGATAATGAATCATCCCCAAACAGCTAACTTGACTAATCTACGACTCATCCATTAACATTGAGAATAATCCGGAAATCACCAAGTACAAAGCATCCATTGGAAAATATCAGAAGTTAAAAACAATAATTTTCCAAATCAACATCACTTAAAAGTAGGTGAGAGGCCACAAAAAAGTATGTGCCATGCAAATGTCGAAATATAATGGTGATCTTACCGATAGCCCTGCAAGCTAGTGTTTCTTGCCTTTGTTTTCGTTTCAGTGCTCTTACTTTTTTCTGCAGATTTAAACAGTAGTTCTTAAAATTAATATACCAATTGCCAAACATGGATGAGTGTGCAACGTTGAAAAACGAATACTGGATCATTGTAAAAATTATTCTCATTTACCATGTAAAGTTCTTCAAAATAAGGTATAGCATCTCTTTTAATTTTCTGGGCAATAGTAACTTCTTCTGCTTTTTCGCTAGATGAGTATTCTTCCTGTCATTAAACAATTAACCAAGTAAATTAAGGTTTCCAATTCAGAAAAGGCTGTAAGTTTGATCTTACCGCTACTTTAGAGAATTCTTCAAAATTGGAGGCCAATGTTTCCCATTGAAAATTGATGGTTGGAGGCTGAAAACATTCATTGCCCTCGACCTCTGCCTTTGCTTCCAGTGTGAATATTTCCTTGTACAGTCGGTGGCCTGTTGCATTTGCATCATACCTATGATAGAAATAGCCGGATAGATAAACAATAAGCATTAAAAAAAATGAAAAAATAGAAAACCTGGAATATAACGAGAATATTACCAATAGAAACTTCCTTGCCCATCTCCCCCATATGGTTCTTTACGGAAAGAAGATATTTGAGTTCCTTTTTTCAAAGCATCTTTTATGTATGAAACTGCATCGTATTGCTGAAAAACAAGCACCAAGAAAACATATATACTAAGTGGAGATCAAACCAGGAGAACTACCTAGTCAAAAGAATGCAGAAATATCCTAAATATATTAAAAAAAGAGCTAAATCTTAAGATACTAGTGAGAAGTACTATACATCCGCTCTAACTTCACACAGTGCTTTAAGGAGTAATAATCGATCCAGCGGATCAAGTTTTTTATACTTGGATATCTCCTCTCTGCACAAGCATATAAATGACGTCAGTTATCTTCATGCCATGAAAATTACATCTATCTAACATAATTGGTGCATCACTAGTAGTACCCTTCGGATGGCACAAGCGGAATCTTCCCTTCAGCAACCTGTAGCAACTCTTATCAGCAATAGGAAGGCAAAAGACAAACGCAAAAGGCCAAAAAGACAATTAGGCTTATTAAGACTCACCCATGGCCACCACTCAGTCAGTTTCTTACAAAGTACAGTCACCCATGCATCAGATTCATCCAGTGTTTTACTTACAGGTGGGATTCCCTAGAAAATGTACAGATGAAAGAGGAATTCAGAAAGGAACTAAATCGGACTAAAATGGGAATAATAAGGCAGGAAGCTATCAAAAGAAGTATGTAAACTATATGAAAGAGGAGAATGATTAATTTACTTTGAGTAGTTAAGCTAATATGCAGATATTTAGCTTGTGTCATTTTTGCTTTACTTTTAAACTTACAAGCAAGAGAATGAGAAAAAGGGAGAAAATATCAGCTTCTTTTCCTAAATAACTGATGATTCATTGAATCATGGCCTATAGTAGTCATAAAGGTGCATTCAAATTCCACGAAAACATATAAATGATGCAGAAATGACAAACTACAATTTTAAAACGTCCAGAACAAAATTGCAGTTGGACAACTAAATCGTCTTAAGACACATCAGCTTACTTCCTTTATAGAGATTTCAAAATATTGTATACAAAAAGCAACTAAATGATTAATGCGAACAGCAAAGAAACAATCGCTTGGTGGAAAGAAATACGAATTGGCATTAACTAGCGAGCATCAGCTACCTTCAAGATTACAACATGAAGCCGAGCTAGTGAAGCGTCAGGCTTTATGAGTCCCATCTCTATTTCTTCAGCCGATAGTTTCAAACGCTCATCAAATATTGGCCCAAACACCTGAATTAGGTCAATATGACAGAAGTCAAATTACATCATCGAATCTGAAGCAATACTAAAGATATTAAACACTAAACATCGTACTATACTTTCACTGAAACACTTCGGTTTTAGAAAATCCCAATATCAAGAAAACGAAGCCAACCACTTTCCAATACCCATATCAAACAAAAAACAATGGCAGTAAATCTTACGTCCAAGAAATTCAGAACAGAAGCTAGTTCCCATCGTCTACGCAGCTTCATAACCTCCGTTTGCAGAGGATTTTCATTTTCCTTTTCACAGCTCATATCTTGGATGCGCATCGCAAAAGGAGGGTTTAGTGACATAAATCTAAAGAAGTTACGCAGAGTCCGAAATCGATAGGAGTTATGTAATGTAAGAATGTGGATCAATTTCCCGCCTAAATACAAAATTTGATATGTTTTGTTTGTTTGGTGTTAAATTCTTTTTCTCCCTTTTGAAATATAGGGTTAATTTCAGAATCGCGCCACTTCGAACTTTTTGCCTCCCTCGCTAGCAAACGAAACGCACCGTTTGCTGATTTTCTTTATGGGTATTTTATGACATTTCACGTGGGCCGGCCCAGTAATATATCGGCAATTACATTGGTTAAATTTTGTAAAAGTGGTGACATTAGAAAAAAAAATAAAGGATTCGACAAAAAAAAAATAATAATAATAAAGGATAGATTAACATTAACTCATCAATTCGTGGAGTTTACAGAAATTTTTGATTAGATTTCATCTTTTTAATTTTTAGAATTAATTAGAAATTTGATCATGATAAATTTCTTTGAAAAAATTATTATTTAAAAAATTCAATTATAATCAATTATTAATCATTTTGTTAGGAAACAAATTCAAATTTAACCATTATTTTTTAATATCAATTATTAAGTGTAATGCTAATAAAATTTAGATAAAAGTACTAATTTCGTTCCCAAACTTTACACCAACCGTTAATTTCATTCCTAATTTTTTTTTGCTATCAATTTCGTCTCTAATGTTTTACATTTTGGTCAATTTTATATCCTTTGAGTAACTTTTTTCAATAAAGTAATGACAGACTACATCTTATTTTTTAATATGAGTTAAGATTTAAGTTTCTTTTTCTATCAATTTTACATTACATATTATAAGTCATGTAGATTTTATCGTTAATATTTGGCTAAAATAAAGAGCAAATGATAAAATTGACCAAAATGTGAAACATTAGAGACGAAATTAATAGTAAAAAAAATTAAGGACGAAATTGACAATTGGTGTAAAGTTTGGGGGTGAAATTAGTACTTTTGCCTAAAATTTAAAACCACCTCTTGTTGATCATTAAACTTCAATCAAATTTTTTTACTAAAAAAATAACAAAGATAATTACAGTACTAAATTAAAAAATCTACCAATAAACAAAAGCAAAATCTTCATGACTCTTGTTGCAGCAATCTAACCATATATCAATTTCTGTACTGCATCCTTGTTTTCAAAATCATTCAAGGCCTTCGCAATTGGCAGTATCAAAGTTTCTTTGGATATTTTAAGGAAATGAATGGCATATTTTCTTTTATTCTGGTTGTCTAAAAATCAGCTATAATTTACTGTCAAGCCAAAATCAGAAGTAGGAGCTTAAAAGAGAGAAATGAGTAATATATCTTCAAGAAGATCAAATTTAACAGTGGCCAAGCAGTTTCATGAGAATATCAGCGATAGTTTTTGTTTGCAATTACAAAACAAAAATGCACATCCTGAGGAAAGGAATTACATGCTTAAAATTTTAGGTATTGATTCAAGTCTTATTGGCAGTTAATCGTCTCTGTTGAGCATCTCCAGAACAGCATAAGCGGCTTTCTGAAATTGCTCCTTCTCTTCATCTAAGGTTTTCTTCCTCTGAAGAGCAGAATCTTTGCATTTCTCTATCTCTTCCTCAATTAAATCAGAGTTTTCATTAATTTCACTGTAATGTCAGGGTATATCGTTGTTATAGAGAATACAAAATGGCAATAACTGATGATAGAATGAACAAACTCAAGAAAAGAAGCACAACTCCAACATGATAGGTGTAAAAAGATAAACACAGATAATAGTACTAACAGAAGAAAATACTGAAGCAAATAACCATTCAGATCTGGTAAACAAGAATTTTAGGCGCAAAACCTAGAAATTGGAAGAAATGGAAAGGAATTTCAGAAGTAACAAAAACAGATGTAATAATAATAACAATTCAGAATTCAAATTGATGTAGAAACAACGTTTCTAAACAATCATCAGCACAACTCACCTGACCATCTTAAGCAAGTTCTCCGTCATCCTTTGTGCTTCACTCGATATGTCTGCATCATTAGCAGAGGAAACAGGATTAAAAGCTAGCAAACGAACAGGCAATCCATTGGAAATCGGACGATCGCCGTACTATTTGATTTTTCGTTCTGAATTCCGATACAAAAACGGATGAACTACTTTTCAGCACACACAGTTGCGCAGTACAATTTAAGAGTTTCTTTAGGTATTTCAAACTTATTTGGCTGAATATTATTAAATCAAGATCCGGAGAAAAAAAAAACAAAAATGTAAGCCATTGCAGAATCAGTATGATCCGATGTAAAGGAACAGTAAACAGAAGGCTCACCATAGATGAGAACGGAGAGCTGATTTTCGGGTTCAGAAGGCTGTGTTGCTGAATCTGCCATGGCTATACTTGTCTTGGAGGTAACTCATCCTCAATTTCTCGTCGATATAAATACTAAGTAGAAAGGCTCAAGGCACAAAAAAACACGTCGCTTTTATTTTGAATTGGGCAAAATGCAGAAAACCCCCCCTAAACTTTAGGGGGTGTGTGAAAAACCCCCCGTAAACTACAAACTTTGACATAACAATCCCTAAACTAGTCTATTTGCATCATCAGTTTAATGGTGAGGTGGCATATTAATGGGTGATGTAGAATACCCATTACTGAGTGATACTGACTATGCAATTTCCATCCACGTCCGTTAAGAACTTTGACGGAACCTCAATTTCCATCATTTTTTTAAGTTAGTTATTTTTTAACAAACATTTTTTTAATACAGTATTTTTTAACAATACTATAACTTTGTTGTAAAATACTATATTGAGATGTTTTGAAAGTTGATAACTAGTATTTCAAAGTTGAATAATCGATTAATTCCAACAAAGGAACACTAATATTTTTTAAAATATGTTAATTAATATAATTAAAAAAATTAAATATATCAACTAATGAAATGAATTTAATCGTGTTTAATATGTAGAAAATTAGGAAACTTGAGGAGGGACTAAACTGAACACAATTTTTATTATATAAAGACTATAAATACAATTTGCTCTTTTATGTTTTTTTAACCTGGAGAGTGCTGCGATTTCTCTCTTTTTTTTTTAATTTTTATTTAAAAAAAATTGGTGGTACCATTTAATTGACTAAACTTAGATCAAAATGTGTATACTATTTATGGAGTAAATATAATATTTTGGGTATCTTGAAACTAACTTTATTATTGTAATAAAAAGATTTATTTTTTAAAATAATTTTAAAAAAAAATAAAAGAAAAACAGGTACAGGGTGCGATCTGACAAATCGTCTGACAAATCGTAGCACCTACTGCGATTTACAAATCGTCTGACAAATCGCAGTATGTGCTGCGATTTGTTTTTTTTTAAAAAAAAAAATTAAAAATAAACGGGTGCCAACGTGGCACCCATATGGAGAATAATTTTTTTATTTGGGGATGGATATCATTTTTTTTCTTTTTTGTGTATTATATAAATAAAAAACCGAGTTTTGGTTTAAAATAGTTAAAATCGAAAGAGCGGAAGGAGGTAAATAAGTTAATATTGTTGTTAGATTACTCATTACTTAAATTTTCTACTACATTACAATCATAAAAATAATAATTAAGTCTTCAATTTCAATTAGTATAACTTTAAATATATACCTGTCATAATCAAATATTTTTTATTAACTTAATTTATTGAATTTAAATAATATAAATTTGAGTATTGTATTTTTAGTATAATTCATAAACCTTATAATTTGGATAAATAGTAATATATTCTAAAGAAAATATATAGATGCTGGTATATAATAATTAGTCAATCACTAAAAATAATAATATAAAAAAGAAGAGAGTGCATATAATTTATATAAAAAAATGATATTTTATTCATAAATCATTTTTCTATACCCGTGAATTAGGAGTTTAAGATAGATTAAAACTTTACTAACTTTTATTTTCTCTTGTAATCTTATTATACTTTTAAATTTTCATAAACTTTAAAATTTAAAAATCTTTATATATTGTCACTTTTTATTCAAGATTCATTAATATTAGATAAATATTTTTATAATATTTTATATTTTTTATGTGTGGTAGTTAAATTATATATAAATATTTGTTAGAATTATTAAAAAAATTAAATAAAATTAAACCTCAATTATAAATGAAACAATTATTAAGGTATTATTGTGAACTT
The DNA here is from genome assembly GCA_003254925.1 of Chamaecrista fasciculata. Taxonomy (NCBI): domain Eukaryota; kingdom Viridiplantae; phylum Streptophyta; class Magnoliopsida; order Fabales; family Fabaceae; genus Chamaecrista; species Chamaecrista fasciculata. Next base: position 17,015 of record QANZ01022461.1, read on the forward strand.
CATAATGATATTATAATATTCAAACAATGGGGACTGCATTTTATTATACTCCCATCAAATAGAATGATATATCTAACTCACTTCACTTTATCTCATCTCTTCAGCTCTTCTTAATGACCAACTCTCTAAAGCTCTCAATCAAACCCTTAGTAAGAACTAATTTAATGGAGACCAATAATATCATTATACAAAATTGATTATGTTTCGGAAACTATGAACTATTTTGTGGTTCTTATAAAATTATGAGGCTCAAATTTAATAGTATAAATAGGTACTTTTTAGTTCTAAACAAAATTTATATTAATCTTTTTTTTCTTATTTTAGACAATTTTATAATTTTTAAAAAATATAATATCAAAATATAAATTTAGTTAAATGATATTGATCACTAGCTCAATGGGTAACAATTCCAATATTTTTCACCCTTAGATTATTTTAAAAGTTAAGTTTGTGCCACTTCTCTTATTATATGAATACAACTTGTAGCATTTTAAGCTAATCATATAAAGATATTATTGTGATTTTCTTATTTAAACTCATCTTAATCCATTAAGGATATTATAACATCTAAACAATAAGAAATAATTTGTATCACCCTTCACTTATTTCACCTACAACAATTTCTCTCTATCGCAAATATTAAGGGCTTTAAATAATGCGTTGGGATTGATCCATCAAATTACTATTTAGAGAAAATACGAAGTCTTATTAAAAATAGAGAGAATATGGAGTAGCAGCATTTCATATTAGTGAGTTATTAGTGAGTTACAAAGGTCTGGCGTTGGCATTCATTTGAAGAAAAGAGTCCATCATACCAAACAAAATGCATAGTTAGCAACAACATAAGCAGAAAAGAAAAAAACAAAACATCGGTTCCATGTCCAGATGAAGATCAGTCTTGATTGGCGTTTGGCCCAATCTCCGAAGGGCATGGACCATAGGTTTCATGTTGTGCAACATCGCCTTCCGAATGAAACTTGTTCAGGCAGTTGCGGTATTGATACAGATGATCCCTATTAAAAGCTGATAAGAAATAAAATTATATGTTAGAGCTGATAAGAGTAAACTAGGTTAAAAGCAAGAACAAGCAATTTACGCAAGGCCATTGGAAATCAAACGGAAGGCGCAAATATATAAACTAAATAGAAATGTGGAAGGCGATAGCAAAAATAGAAATGTCGACAGCAGATATATAAAAAGACTAATAACAAGTGTAACATCTAAGACTAATAACAAGCGACGGAAGGCGCAGATATATATACTAAATAGAAATGCTGAAGGCGATAGCAAAAATAGAAATCCCGATACATATATATAACAAGACTAATAACAAGCAATTTATGCAACGCTATTGGAAATCAGACGGAAGGCGCAGATATATATACTAAATAGAAATGCCGAAGGCGATAGCAAAAATAAAAATGTCGATAGCAGATATATAACAAGACTAATATCGATCAGTTCAATTTGCTGAATTTTTAAGCAAGATGGGAAGAAAACAAAAATAGTTGGCGATAGCAGAATCAGTATGATCGGATGAAAAGGAACAATGAAAGACTCACCTCAGGCGATAACAGAGATCTTATTTTCGGGTTCAGAAGACAGTGTTATTCGAATTTCGGAGGGAAAACATCCTCAATTTCTCATCGATATCAATATATATACTAAATAGAAATGCCGAAGGCGCAGAACGCGTCGCTTGTATTTTGAATTTTGGTGCGTAACTAGGTTAATGTTTATAAAGTAAAAAGAGAAAAGTACTAATTTCGTCCCCAAACTTTTCACCAAGTGTCAATTTCATCCCCAATCTTTTTTTGCTGTCAATTTCGTCTCTAATGTTTCACATTTTTGTCAATTTTATCCTTTAACTAACTTCTTTCATAAATTAACGACAGACTGTATCCTGTTTTTTAATCTGAGTTAGGATTTGAGTTTCTTTTTCTATCAATTTTATATTATACATCATTAGTCACGTAGATTTTGTCGATAATATTTGACTAAAGTAAGAGCAAAGGATAAAATTAACCATAATGTAAAACATAGTGGACGAAATTGATAGCAAAAAAATATTGGGGACGTAATTGACAGTTAGTGTAAAGTTTGGGGACAAAATTAGTACTTTTTGCCAATTAAAAACTAAAAACCAAAATTCTTTTGTTAAGTATTTAAAAATACTGTCATAAAAATTTGTCAATAAGTAAATAATTAAAACAAAATTAAACGTATGCTTGATCTAAATGGTAAGTAATTTAACATAAACTTTTTTTTGGCCAATTAATTTAACATAACTTACTATAATTATCTGTACTATTAGTATCGAATCTGAATTATTTAAAACGGAATTCTAAAAACTAGGTGAGAAAATAAAATAAGGCTTACAAAATGGTAATAAATTGTCTCAGATGAGTATATACAATTTCTCCAATCTTTTTAAAATTATAGGAATAGATAATTTAACTTTTTTTTTACAACTGTCAAAAAGATCATGACTGGAGGAGATTAGGACACACAACTATGGGCTTTTGACTTTTTGGGCATATTGAGTGACCCCAAACCCACCATTTTAATGAGTATTGTTGGAGTCTCGTTGGGCTATGGGCCTAAGTCTATTGTAAATATATAGGAAAAAGAACACCGGATAAAAAAAAAATTAGGTAAAGTTTTCTCTATATATATTATATATATATATATATATATTATAAGATTTCTCTAATTAAAAATTTGATTTATATATATATTTTTTTATATTGGTCAAACAAAAAAGTGCGTTGAATATTCTCTCTTTACTATAAACATTATCAAGTAAAAAAAATATTTTTATGACAAAAAAATAATAACAAAAAATTATCAAAATGCAATTTCGCTCCTTTAACTTTGGGATAAGTTGCAATGTAGCATTTTATCTTCTTAACAATTAAGTGTAATTATCTCTCTCTTATTGTAAGTTCAATTACGACGAATTTAGAGCTATGAGTTTATTCTTAATGAAATATTTATTTGTCTAGTAGGAATCGTTAACAAATAAAGCCAAATCAAGCTCCAAAAGTGGATTGTTCGCTTAAAAAAAATAAAGTTGATTATATCTCTCTTTTTTTAAATCTAATTAATTGTGACGAATTTGGAGTTATGTATTACTCTTAATGAATCATTTTTTCAGTTTAGCTGAGACCATCAACACATCATATCAAATCAGAAAAACATATTTTGGTAGGGTTGCCTCCAATACTAGATCTTGCAGTACCTGATGGATTAGTCATCAGGCTTGCTCTGGAGACCAAAAAATAAAAAAAAAATCTTATTAATAGTCATTTCTTAAATATTTAAAGAATTTAAGATTAAGCATATAATTTCACCCAAAAAAAATTAAGGATATAATTTTTTAAATTAAAAAAATAAAATATACTTTCTAAATGAGCGAAAAAGCTTGAGGAGTCTTGATACATTTTTCTTAATCCTTATCCAAATCTACAATTAAAAGTTATAAAATTTTCTATACATTATCTATAATAACATATAGACTATAGTGATAGTTTCCACTCTTCACCACTCTTCAGTTTGCACCAAACGCTGGGCCTAATAATTAATCTTGGCGATAGGTTAGAAATTTATGTTCCCTTAGTTGATGTCAGTATTAATTATCTATTTTTATTATTATTTTTGGTCAAACTTGCCATTACATTTATATTATACAAATTAAATACGTAATGTATACTGAGAAACAGACACAGAAGTTTTAAAATAACTCTATATCAATCTCTGCATGCATCCCCATTTTTTTTTTTCCTAAAAAAAAAATAATTCATTAAAAAACAAGGTAAAATCAAGCACAGTAGAAACAAAAATACACTAAAATAATCTAATCTCTCCCTAGCATCAACAAGAACACTAGACAGAATATCAACTGACGAAAGTGGGGGGTTTGCAACCCATCTAAAAGGACTCATCTTCGTATCAGACAAATTGGCAAGACAATCAGTTGTCAAGTTAACGGATCTAGAGATCCAACTAAAGTTACAACCATATAAATAACTGGAAACACAAAAAAAACCAGACCAGATCCAGAACGCCGCCGCCACAAAATCCGCCACATAAAACAAACGAATACGAGCAGAGAGCACACAGATTTGGGAAGGAAACTCGCCGAAAAGCACTTAAACTTGAAAACCACCGCTGTAAAAGACACACAGAAAAGAGCGCCACCGTAGAAGGCCAAAGCTAAGAGGCACCGCCGATAACCCTATTATGAAATAGGGTGAAATATCTCATGAAAGGGAGAGGTGATCCCTCATAAGGAGGAGTTTGAGAGAAAACTCAACTCTCATGAAATAGAGGATTTTTTTAACGGATATGGTTTTCTTCTACTGAAAGCTAACACGATTGTTTCCAAATTCATTTTAGGAAGACAATTGTTGTAATAAAGTACTATATGACTAAAAATTTAGGGAAAATCTAAAAAAAAAAAAACACCATAACTATATCATACTAGTTTTTAGCCGTTGGATTTGCTTTTTTGATCTTAACATTTGTGGAACAAATATTAATAATATTTATTACACAAATATGAAGAAAAAAAAAATCCAACGACTAAAAAGTGATGAGGTATAGCTATCTTACTTTTTATACCAAAACCCAAAAATTTATAATAGTTAGAGTGAATTTTTATTTTTTACGTACTGTGCACGTGCATTCTTGAAGGGATGACATGACACAACTGAAATTAAAATTACACCAACTTCAAATAATTGTTGCACTACGTTTCATAATGCCTTTCTGAGAATTTTTGGGTACTTGCGATCATTTTTATTTTATATTGCCATTCACAAAGTTGTCTCCATTACACTGTATATTCTAGCTATTTCATGTCATTTACTATATGTGTCTCGTTGATGCCTGGCAATATCATACCTTTGCTAAATTTAAAATGCAATATTATGCAGCTCATTGGACAAACATAGAAACTTCTCGACCAAGCAAATAAAGAATATATATATCTATATACGTAGTTGATCTTTTTTTTTATTATTATTATTAATATCACTCAATATGGAACCAAATCCAATGAACATTATATGAAGTAATACGCAAACACACATATATTACTTTATTATATTATTAGTAGTGTATATGAAGTGAAGTATATTATTCGTCTATCCAAAAAACTGAAGTGAGGTATATAATTTAATTTACTTCCGAAGTTACATTCCATAGCTGGAAAAAAATGTCCAGAGAAATAAAGAATGAAATGAAAGATATTATATTATATTATATATTATATATGATATATGATATTTTGTTTTGATTGATATGTAGATATAATATATATTATATAATAGGGTAAAATACAGAAAAGGTACCTGTGGTTTGGCCTAATCTCACTTTTATGACGTATGGTTTCAAAAGTTGCACATTTGGTACCTGTGTGTTTCGCCGTTAAACAGAAGCAGTACTTGTGTAATTTTTCGTTAAATTTGAAAAAAAAATGCATGTGAGAGTTACGTGCGCAGCTCTTTGACGTTTTAAAATATTTGAAACTCTAATAAGCCTTCATTTCCATCCATTTTTTTCACCTTCATCCATTCTCTTCATTTGCGCAGCTTCAAGTCTAAAATCCCCAACTCTTTGGTCTTTATTTTCTCCATTTTCTTCATCCATTTCCTTGGACGACTTCATGGAAACTGTTGCACATTCATCTTCAACTTCATCATCTTCATTTCGTGGTCGCAGGATTCGTTGTGGCTGTGGTGAGTATGTAATCATGCGTTCATCTTGGAAACCTTGCTCTTTTGGAAGGCGATTTTGGACATTCAAACATCCAAACATCTATAAAATGCCATGAGTAATCATCCAAATATATTTAAGATTGATTTTCAATAGTCATAAACAACATAAATACAATAACATCCATGAGTAACACAAGTAAACAAAATACAATCAAAATATGAAGCTAATATGTAGTTCAAGCTTCAGCAAAACCACAGGTACCTAATGTGCAACTTTTGAAACCACAAGTACTGTTTTTTTCGTAAAAAAATTAACGAAAAATTACACAAGTACTGCTTCTGTTTAACTGCAAAACACACAGGTACCTAATGTGCAACTTTTAAAACCACACATCATAAAAGTGAGATTAGACCATACCACAGGTACCTTTCGTGTTTTTAACCCTGTATAATATTACACAATTAGGATATGTGGGAGAAAGAAAACATAATTGATTAATCAGTTTTTTAAGTCAATAAAAGAACTTTAGAAAAAAAACTGAACTTTCTTTCTTTTCTTTTTTTTTTTTCAAAAAAAAAAAAANTAAACGATTTTATCTTATGTGTATTTGTAGAGAGAGAAAGAAAATATTATTAAAAAGAAAAATTAATCACAAATTTATTTATAATTTACAACTAAGATTTTTATATATATATATATTTATGTGTTAGCTCACTTATCATAATAAGTATGACAGAAAATTTATTAATCTCAATTGTTCAAGTCAAAGATAATGGAAAAAGTTAAATAAAATCATATTTTGGATTTAATAATAAAGTAAAGATGAAAATTTTAGGATTAAAACGTGATAAGAAACAATTTAAGGACTAAAATGAACTATCTTATAGCATGAGAACCAATTTAAGTATTTGACCTTAAAAAAAAAAAGTAAAAAAGTAGAAATAGTGAAACTTGAAGGAACACGGCACCATATTTTAACACGTGGGCCGGCCAGTGGTTGGGACCCACAAAAAGAAGAGTAAAAAGATAAAACGTAATAAAGTTAAAAAAGGCCCAATAGGCCCACCGTCGGTGAATGTAATTGAAAAAGAAAAAAGACATAATCAAATAAAATAAATAAATATTATCAAGAGGGAGAAAGAAAGAAACGCTCTCATGGTAGAAGAATATTCTCTTCATAGCCGTTGGATCATTTTACGGGATGCATGATCAAAAGCACACGTGTCTGGTCTCACGTCTCAGTCTCTAATACAACTATACTAAGTTCATGAAAAGCCGAGTCTGAGTCACATAAAACGACAAAAAAAAAGAACTAGGCATCGATAAAATTTAAAAAGCAATGATGTATTGATGTATAATTATATTGTAATATATTAAAATTATCAAACAATCAAAAATTTAAAGGGTAAATTACACTTTGGTATTATATTTTATGGACAAATTTAACTTTAATACTTGTTCTTTTAAACTTGATACTTTGTTATCCTATTTATTTTGCACCATTAATATTTTGATACCTTTGGACCATTGACCTAAGGCCCAGTTCGTTTGCATTCTGATTATAATCTGCTCTGATTATAATCGTAATAAACATGCTTGTTTGTGTTTTTTTTCTGATCAAATTATAATCATGATTTTTTTATAATCAAACATACTCAATTACATTTATACCCTTATATATACCTATAATTACCTATACTCTAATACAATCAATCACCCATCACAAGGGCAAAATAGTCATTTACCTCAATATTGGGCCAATTTGTAAAAACTCATTTTTGTGTTGGGCTAAATTGTTATTTTGCCCAAATCACCCATCTCTCTCTCGTCTCTCTCGTCCCCCTCTCTCATTCATCTCAAATTATTCTAAAGATTTCAAAAGACAAGAATGTATTGTGAAAAAAAAAAACCCAAGCTTGATTCTGTGGACTTGTCCTCTGAGTAAAGTAGGCAAGATCATGAGATGGTAATCATGAACCCATAGTAAGCATGTAGTGAAACAGAGGCCAAAGGTAATGCTTGCAGAATCCATGGTAGTCAAGGTTGTGAATTTCTGGGGGTAAGAAAGTGGGTACACAACGAAACTTCTCGAGCAAAATGGGGGGTACTTCGTCTTGATATTTGGTTTCGATTTCGACTTTCAGAGAACATACATAGAAAACCTCGACTTCAAGGGAAAAATCGTCTTTTAGTTGCAAGTATAAGTTATCACTGTCGAACTCGAACTCCATTTTTTGGTTTCAACATCGCGATACGACCTTATGGGTAACTGATTCGCGACGACGATTCTCCGTTCCGGCGTCGGAAAAACGAAGTCGCCGAAACCAGAATCGGAATGTTTTTGGGGTCTAGCTTCTTGTGCGTCCATCACTTTAGAGATTCGGCTTTGATCAATAGAGACAAGATTCAAGAAGTTCAATTCCTTGAAGGATGAAAATGGCGACAATGAATGAGAGAGAGAGAGAGAGAGGAGAAGTGAGAATTATGCAAAATTTAATTTTTTGCTCGGGTCCGCGGTGTTTTTTTCATTCTCTCTCATCTTGTGCAAAACGGTGGACCATTATTTTAGGTAGTCCACCGAATATCGGGTCTGATTGGTACACTTTAGTCCTTATTGGTCGACCATTTCATAGGCAAAATTAGTTCGGTGGACCAAACAAAATAATCACCTCCAAAATTTCACATGATTATAATCATATTTACATGCTTTCCAAGGCAAACAGTGACATAATTTGATTTTTCTATAAGCAACAATCACATCCAAACACACATTGATTATAATCAAATCACATCTTATTTTTTCTTACTTTTTCCAACGTTTTCTTCCATTTCTACCCCTATACAATTTATCAATTTCCTTACTCTTTTATTTATCAACCACAAATCCACAATCATTACATACCCATTTCAATAATTTCACACTAAATAATCAACTTTCATCTAAACACCAATACACAAATAATCAACTCAAATTATTTTATAAAATATGAATATTTTGTTTATTAATTTAAAAAAAAAGTTTTAAAATTGTTTTTGCTAGATCCCACAACTCAATTTTCTAACTACATATATATATTATATAGATAGATAGATTAAAGTAGAGTTGTTATTCTAATTGTGACAAGTGTCTTAGCTATATAATATGATTTTTAAAATGTTAAATGTTAAATATTCCAATTTATTCACATTTTAACAAGTGGCACTCTCCATATAATCTAAATTTGAATATTAAAATTTTTCTATAATCAAATTTCAAATATTAAAATTTAGAAATATTTTAAACTTAACAAACTTTTTAAAAAAATAGACATTAATATTAAATTTGATTAAAAATTTCAATAAGATAATTATAAATCTAAAAATACATAGTATTGATATTGAATTTATAAAATTAAAGTTTCAAAAATAATTTATAAATTTAATATTAGATATTTAAATTAAAGTATAGTTTTATTTATAATTCAAAATTATTAAATATACTAAAGTAGGAATAACCAAGGATTAAATTTAATATTAGATATTTTTACAAATTTATAGTTTAATTTATAATTTAAATTTATTAAATATACAAGTATCACTCTATATAATATAATTTTAATATTAAAATTTTTCTATAATGAAATTTTAAATATTAAAATTTAGAATTATATTAAGCTTAAAAAATCTAATTTTTATATAACAAACGAAATTAACACAATAAAAAAATTGATGTATTTTAATCCCTAATGAATGTGAAGATAAAAAGTTAAATAATTTGATTTGATTTCTTTTGGAATCATAAAATGAAAAGAAAAAATTGAAAAAGTTAAAATGAGGTTATGATGTTGTAATGGTGTGTCATTTGGTGTGAGAGTGTGTTGAACAACTTAAAGAAAGGTGGAAAAAATTAAATTAATATTTATTTATTTTTTGGTCTGAATAAATTAATATTTATTAATGGTGCATGCATTGTATTTGGTGAAGAGAGAGAGTAATGGGCTTTTCACTTTTGTTTAAACTCAGTCAATTGACCAGTACTGTGTCAGTTATTATTCAGATCACATTCACAGTCCTCTTTTGTCGTTTTCTGATCACCCCACGCTCAAATTTTTTTGTTATAATATAAATTTGGTCCTATATTATTTAAATGTATTTTTATCTCATATCTTTATAAAAATTTTAATTTAGTCTCATATTTTTTTATTAAATTTGAGAATTAGTCTTATATGTTTTTAACAAATCTCACCGTTATTTTTACATAATCTAAAGATGTGAGATTAATTCTACACCTAACCTAAAAATATAAAATAAAAAATGTAACAAAAGAAGATACGGGACTAACTTAGAAACTGAGTAAAAGATAAAGGATCAAATTTATAGTTTGGCCAAACTTATTTATTCATTTACCAAATCACACTCACATACGCATATGGATACGCCTACGCATACGCATACGCATTCGCATTCGCATTCGCATTCGCATTCGGATACGCTTCCTTCAGTTCCTTTCTCTTTCTTGGCCGTTTCATCTTTTTTTTTTTATTTTCTTCTCTTTTCACTTTCTTTCACTTTCAAGTTTCAATGCTGCCAAATATATATTATAGTCTATTAGTCTCCCTTTATATTTTTACCACCTCACCCAGAAATAAAAAATAAAGCTATATATTCTTAATCATTATTCTCGAGATTGGACTGTAGATCAATTCAAAAAAGTACATCGAATAAATAAATAATATATATTTTTTATATTTCTGTACTTTTTTTTCTTCATTATTACAAAATTAATGTGTAGACTGTGCAACGCCATAATTGAATTGGTGTACAGAGGGAGCGCGAAGGGTAATAATGATCTGAAATTCTGAATCTTGACGTGTAACCGGGTGAAAACTGAGAGAGATACTTTTAATGAAAATTCAGCCAATAAAATAAGATTATAGTTAAAATCTGGTTTTGGTCTCCAAGTAACAAAAAAAAATCTACATTTTAAACTAAGGCAAAAATGTCTTTTTGGTCCTTAAATTTTAGACTAACTGTCAATTCCATCCTTTTTTTTTTTTTTGCAATCAATTTCGTCCCTTGTAATTCACATTTTCGGTCAATTTCATTATTTTCTCTTACTTTAGTCAAATATTAACGACATATTATATGTGGTTGATGACATGTAATGTAAAATTAGGAGAAAAATAAACATAAATCCTAACTTAGATTAAAAAATAAAATGAAGTCTATCATTAATTTATTAAAAGGCCATTGTGAGTTGGCACAAGTGGTTAAGGATCCGGACAAAAAACCTTTGTCTCATCATGGGCAAGGGTTTGAATCCCTCTGAAGTCACTTAATTCCACTTGGTGGGCATCTCTCCCAAGGAGATCCCCTAGCGCCTAAGGGCTAGTTGAGTAGCTGTTCTGGGTAAAACTGCTTGCGGTTTAGACCACTGCAGTAATCTTTTGGGTTGGGCCTCTTCGACATGCCTCCGGCGCTCTGCCCGGTAATTCTGGAAGTGCCTTCCCTACTCCTACCACTTTGCTTACTAAAATAAATTAATAAAAGAAGTTGGTATAAGGACAAAATTGACCAAAATATAAAACATCGGAGACGAAATAAAACAGTCCTAGAGTTTGGGGACAAAAAAGATGCTAGCTTTTACCTTAAACTAATAATAAAACAAATAAATTGGAGATCAAAATAAAATTCATCTTATACTTTAGAGATCAAAATAAAATTTTGGGCTAAGATGAAGAAAAAGTGGGTTAATGACGATGCTAAGTGCCTAACCCTTTCACTTCATCCATGAATCATTATTACTAATTCAGTCCTACTTTGCACCGCTTTGCTACGAACCCGTCCATCAAAAATGGGAAAAGTACAAATCACATACAATCCTGTGGGCTAGCTAATTGCTAAACCAACCAATGCAGTGTCGTATTATTGCTATTTCTTTCTACATTTTCATTTATTCTAGAGAGAGAAACGCGTCCCTGTCATTTCTAGAGCGAGAGAGAAAGAGAGTGAGTGAGGAGTATTTCAGAAGCTCATTGCTTCGCTGATTTTGAGGCATGCAAGAGAGAGAGAGAGAGAGAGAGAGTACGGCACAAGTTTTTCACTCCCCTCTTCTTATTTTTACTGCATTTGAACTTCCTTTCTCTGCTGTATCATCACTGTGAGGTTCTCCGAGCACAAAAGAGGGAAGAAGAAGAATTTCCAGGTGTGGTTTTCTATTTCTTGTGTATTGTTTTCTCTTAATCGAATCATTCTTCTGCTTCGATGTCTATTTCTTCGTTTTCGTATTATTTAGGGGTTTTGGGGGTTTTTCTTTCTGAGGTCTCTCTCAAATGTCATCGATCGTTTTCTATATTATGTTAGTTTTATTTCAGCTTCTGATGGACATAATTGGTTTTTTTTTTTCTTTTTACCTTTTTTCTCTGGGTTTCTTCTGTTTGTACGATTAATCGTAGTTCTCTCCTTTTGATCTTCTTTTTTTCTGATGGTCCCCAAAACTTCCTTTCTCTTTTACATTTGGGGTTTCTGCCGTTAATGTCGTTTACTGCTACGCATTTGATATGATGTTTCGTCGTCTAATAGCAGCTCCATTATTGCTGCTGCTGATGCTTCTTCTTCATTCATTTATTTTCTCTTCTGGCTTTCTTTAAAGAGGCATGAAACTCCCCTGTTTTTTTTTTTTTTTTTAATACTAGTATCGCTGGCTATTGATATTATTTACTGAAAATTCAATTCAATCTGTGTTTTTATGTTTTTGAAGTGAGCGAACTTGGGTTGTTTTGTGCAGGTGATTTGAGAAAAATGCTGAGGAAGAGGACGAGGTCACACCAGAAGGATCAAAATCTCATGGGTAATCTAACAATCTCTGATAATGCTTTGGGGAGCAAACTCAAAAACAAGTCAATTTTCAACGTCCCTCGTTTGTTTGTGGGTCTAGTTCCTAATGGCTTGTTAGATTCAGATTCAATTAGTAGCCCCACATCTCCACTTGATATTAAAGTGCTTTCAAACTTAGGCAATCGTGTTAAAACTCCAAAATCATCACACCATGAATGGGAGTGCAGCAAAGTAGGCCTAAGCATAATAGATTCTTTGGAGGATTCTTCTGAGAAAATCCTCTCATCACCTGTGAGTAAGAAGAATCCAATCATCAGTCCACGAATGAGGATCAAATCCTCTAGTTGTTTAAACTATACTGATTCTTTTGAGGCATCTAAGTCTTTACCCAAAGATTTTTGTAAGCTTCCTTATACCCAGAATGGATCTGGTACTATTGACAAGGGTGAATCCAATGTTCTTTTTGAGATTGGAGAAACCCGCTTTGCACATGAGCCATGTGGGAAATCCAGGTCTTGTTCATTGGATTCCTGCAATCCATTTAAAACCCTCTCTGGATTGACCCTTTCCACAAAAGATATGTCAAGCCAAGCAATTTTCCCTGCAGAATTGAATTCATCTCATGAATTTCTTGAGTCTTTGTTGCCCGGTGAGATTGAGAATTCTGAGGACTATACATGTGTGATTTCCCACGGTCCCAATCCCAAAACAATTCATATTTTTGGCGACTGCATCTTGGAGACTCATCCTGATGATCTTCGAAATCGAAGCAAGAGTGATGAAGTGAAGGAGAAGGAAATGTCCCCAATGGTGATCAGCTCACAAACTCTGAAACTGGAACAATACCCATCTAATGATTTCTTAAGCTTCTGCAACCATTGCAACAAGAAATTGGAAGAAGGAAAAGATATTTATATATATAGGTACGTTAACATCAGCAATATATTGTATATATCTCTTGTGTTTTTGACTCACGGTTCTGTTCTAATAAGAGTGGCTTCCCTTGCAGAGGAGAAAAAGCATTTTGCAGTTTCACTTGCCGTGCCATGGAGATAATGATTGATGAGGAACTGGAGAAATCTAATACACCTGAAAACTCTTCAGAGATTTTTGAAACTGGAGAGGAGCTTTTTGAAACTGGAATCTTAACCATTTAAACAGAAGCTTTTGTGTCACAACCACCTTGGTCATGAGAAAAAGGGTACATGCAGCTGATCATCTGTTCACATAAGTGCTGTTTTATGTGCATCTTTGTATCTGCAGCCATGGATGATCGTTTTGTACATCACTGCATTTGCCTCTTGGTGGCTGATGGCACTTCTTCAGCTAGTTTTGGTATCTACATAACTTAATATATATTATATATATATATTGTGTCGAACTATTGATAATAGCTTATTATTCATGAAGAAAGGGTTGAAGCTGATTTTTCTAGCTTCTCCTCATTCAATTTCCCTTGCATTATCTTTTGAATATTATATTATGTTAAGAATCATTGTATACATCTCAAAACAAGTTTTTGACTGAATGATATATTATTATTATTATTATTATTATTATTCTATATTCGATGCCGTTCCTTTTCCATTAATTAATTAGGCCTCTGGTTTATATTTATTTGCTTCTCTGCCTTGTGTTATGAGACCTAGCAAATCTGATTATTGCGTTGCTTAAAGAAATGACTTCCTCTAACGTGTCCCTATTATCTATGGCGTTCTTACAAAATCTTGAGAGTGAACATGGCTAATTTCCTTCACAAACTTGAGCCTTTAAAGGAATAGCCTCCTTGATCAACGCCCCTACTATGAAATTCTCATCTCACGTAAGGTCAAATGGCTTGCTACCAGTGTTTAAATTACTAGCCTTGAGGCGTCCAAAATTTGATTATTCTCAAACATCATGTTAATTTCAATTGGACATAAGTACATAACTAATTAATATGTCAATTGTCATATTAAAATCAATGAAATAATAAAAATAAATAAATAAAACTCAACAATGTAGGAAAATGAAAATTCTGAATCTATTATAAAATGTTTTTTTTTTTAGAAAAAGACATTTATAATTATATCATAAATAAATATAAGAGTAAATTATACTTTGGTGTCCTGTGATTTGACCCTGTTTCACTTTGGTACCCTGTGTTTTGAAACTTGACACGTTGATACCCTGTGGTATTCTCCATTTAACACTTTAGTACCATTTGGAGCTATTTTGTAATTTTAACTATAACAAATTTTGCAAAAATTCCATACTAACTCTAAAAAATTTTCAAATAGGTCCCTAGATTACATATTATCTAGGGACTGAAATGAAAACTTTAAAAAAATTTTTTGGGTCAATATGTATTTTTTGTAAAATTTATTATAGTTAAAATTACAAAATAGCTCCAAAGGGTACCAAAGTGTCAAGTTTCAAATCAAAGGGTACCAAAGTGAAATATGGTCAAACCACAAAGTACCAAAGTGTAATTTACCCTAAATATAATATATAAAATCCAGTAGCCATTCTTGTGGGCTGATAGATGCATTAGAGTTCAGTTTGGGGTGTTTTTTGTGTTATTTTGAGTTGCTGCCGTTTCGGCCTTGGGTTGTCGTTTGGTTTGTTTTCTTTGGCTGGTGCCTTTGTTGTGTGGTTAATTAACTTTATGTTATTGTGCGTGAAATATGAATATAAAGTTAATTAACCAAACAAATATGATTTGATATTGTGCGTGAAATATCCTCGTTTAAACTGATACGGGCTACACTATATATTCATATTTGTTTGGTTAATTAACTTTATGTTATTAAGTGCTCATTTGAATTTGAATCAAAATCTGCAAATGACTGTTCTTGATCTCGTGTTTCGCATCGCGCACAAATAAATACAAAAGAGAATGACCAAAGAAAATCCTAATTTAAAACTCGTAGGTTTCACATGATTCCAAAGATTACAATGAAACACTATTGGATTTTGCCACAAGCCCCCAAACCCAAACCAAGGTTGTTGTGTCCCCTTGGATATGGCTCGCTGTATGGTCAAGATTCTCACATCTGCACTTCCTCGTATTCCACGAACAACCACACACTTAGATTGCCACCCACCCTCAAAAGAATCACGTGATTAAGGAATTTAAACACAATCTTCAATGATCTTCAATGTAACCAAATGACCAACCCCACTCACTCACCACCCTCTTGTTTGTCGAGTGTTGTATGATTTGCAGTTCAGACATTTTTGTGCCACAACGTGGTACTGAACTTGACAAGTCTTCCCACAGTCATTGCAAAGAATCCAAACCTGTTTCACAGTAACATCATTACCATTAGTCACTCGAATAATCAGATTGAATTTTATAACTCCAATGGAAAAAATGGGGCAAAAAATAAAGAAACTCAATTATTACCTTCTTATTTTGATATGATTCAGGCATTGGTGTAGCAGCAATCTCCATGTCAAACTTCTCCCAAACCTTTGACATGTCACAGACTGATTTGGAGCAGAGAGGGCATGCATACCTGATAAAGATTCAACACCAAAATCATTGTTCAGAACAATCTTTTATAAGATATGAGCATTGACATTGGAGAAAAAGAGAGAGAGAGAGAGGAGAGAAACTCACTGGAAATGCTCTCTCATTTCCTTCAGGCAGCTCTTATGGATTGTATGCCCGCATGGCATTACAGTAATGTCGGTTCTGGATTCAAACAAATACTGCAATCCCCAATTGTGAGCTTGATTATTTTTTACACTAGCAGTCATAATAATGTAGAAAGTTATGAATCCTTACCTCAAAACAAACAGGACAATCATGATGCATTGCTCCTTCCACACACGAGTGACTATTTTTCAGCAGGGTCGAGAAGCAACAACCTAAAAAAGAAAGCATGAGTGTTATCATCCAAAATGGTAAAATAGGTTTGGAAGGATAACAGCATGGGAATGAGAAATAATTGCCTACCACACTTGTAACAGTGGAAGAAATTCTCACGTCCTCCAATTCTGCGTAAAAACATCATATTTATACAATCAAGCGGTTTTAATTTTGATATTAAGAGGCATTCACTAGATAGCAGTTCAGAGTCATACCTGCAAATCCCACATCCACTGCAATGGTACTGCTGCTTAGATATCTGCAACAAGCACAGAAAAAAATCAAGTCAGAATAAGATATTAATATTAAAAATGAAAAGGAAGGATACTCGGTTTAAATTATCTACTCACATCATCATCAAAGAGCTTGCATGTCTCACAGAAGTACTTGCCCATACAAACACCACAGTTAATACAGTTTTGCTGAACCTGGTAAGCAGAAATCGGTACAAGAACTTCAGTTACAGACGCAAAATAAATAATGCAATCTCAGGAAATGAAAGGGATGACTTATCAAACAATGCAGTCAATAATATTAGACAAATGCCCAGTCAATGTCTCAAATGAGCATCACAGAACTGGTGAGTGATTACTCATAAGATCTGAGAAAACAGTGAAGTAATAAACTTCAATATTTTCCAAGTCTTTTGCTGTGTGATTTTTCATGCAGGGAAATTCTATCAGAAGAGTGATTGATCATAAGATACTAAACATTTGACTCATCATAAATTAGTATTAGATCTCTCCAAATTATTCAAATAACATAGCAGATCAAGAGTACACAAATTGAAGAAACTATAAACTCACCTCCTGTTCAGTCCCACAGAGCGAACATATCACCTGAAAGATCAAAGTTATTCATCAACATTGAGGGGTTCCATGTCCATGAAATAACCAAAATAAAAGCTGGGAGTGAAGTTGCCATGTTCAAATAGGGTTTCAGATAATTGAGCATACCTGTTTGACTTGATGGCGGGGAATGTCATGTCTGTGCTTTTGATCAATGTTGATATCATTCTATGGAACAGAAAAAGAAGGGAATATAAGTTCCACAAAAAAAAGAAGTGCTACATGAGAGTCGCCAGTCATTATATCGCTTCATTCTACCTTCTAAATAAGTAACCTAATCTGGCAAGACGAACAGAAACTATGTTGAGAGCAAAATTGACAATATTTTGATGCTTCTTTCCATATTCTCTACTATAAATTAAAGGAAGAATCATTTCAATAGGGGGAGGACTCCAAAAAGATAGTGCTGAAATATGAAATAATGGCAGATTAGCAACATCTATGGACTTAGTATCTGGAACAAAAAACTACCATGAAAAACAAGATTGTTAGAAGTATACTCACTTTGGCCTCATTGTGACAATGGTGACAACAAAAAATCTCATTGCAACAGGGGGCTCGAATGCAGCATCTCCTCCGGTAATGTTCACAACTGCAGAGAAACCCCAAGATTTTAACAATACAATACAAAATGAAACAACTTAAAAAGAAAAAAGAGCAGATGAACAAGAACTTCACCCATATTGCATATATCCTTTCGCTTGGAAATCATGGATCATTTTGTCATCTGTTGATTGGCTTGATTCTTCTCCAGGCATAAGCTCTACAAATGATTGTGCATTATACACATCCTTCTCAGTCATATTCTTTGTGCCTTTGCACTCAAACTGAAGAATCTCAGAGCGCATTACTTCAACTTCTCCCATGATACTAGCAGTCTTCGGATTATATTACTACTATCTAGGAGACCTGCACATCAAAATGAATTTAGAAAAAATTCTAAAACTTCTACAGACATGTTTAGAAACCCCATCAAGTCATCCAAACACCATATGTACGATTGCTTTCTTCTAAACTGCCGGAGACCAATTGAATCAGCAACAACAAAATTGAACTAAGGTTGGACAGCTCCATCAAAACAAGTGCATTCACAATATTTCCATATAAAAATATTAGGTAGCACTGGGGGTACTTGACAGCCTCCAGCAGAAGTAAATAGAAACCACAAGCAAGGAATGATCAGTTGATTCCTCGAAGAACTCCCGGAACCAAATCCAACTATAATGGAGCCTGGCGATAGATGCTCCAACCTATGTTAAAAGCAATAAACCATTCAATCAATTGCAGTTTTAGAAGTATAAATACAGCAAGGAATGATCAGTTGATTCATTTTCTTTTCTTGGGTGTGTCTATAGGGGACAACGCTACCTTAGTTGGCCGTTTTGTGTTGTTTCCTCCAATAACTGAAACTCACCCAAATCAAAAACTTCTCTTACTATCTGCAACCTTGGTATTCCTCTTTGAGAAACTATAGCATTGTCCTTGGGTTTGTCTCTTGTAACAGCAAATGCTGCAAGTTGACCAAGCCTAGACAAAAATGAAGGCTGGAAGAAGAAAGAAGGGAAGAGGGTACTGATAAACTCATAAAAGTGATTACTGATTAAGAGGTCAACTGTGAGTTCCTACATTGGGTGTTGCATCAAGCAGACAAATTGATAGCTATCATGAATTATGCTAAAGGGAAATCTCATAAAAAGCATACCTCCTCACAACATGAGAACTGGTTCAAGTAGATGGCTAGAAGCTACCTAAACCAATTGAGCCTCCAAAAATTTTATACTAAACTTATATAAAGTTTCTTGTATCTTAACCATACGATTGTCCAATAAAAATAAGACACCCATAAGAAGTATTTACAGTGATCTTATGACCAAGACAATCATATGGAGAAGATACAAAAAACCTAACGGAAAGTTTTTTTTTTTTTTTTCCTTTAAATTAATCTGAGATTTGCCAACATTTATAACTTCTTCCCCTGCTAGAGCTTCTTTTTTGGAGGCGACTGTCTACCCCTGTATTCCAAGAGTTTCATATTTCAACCTATATATTGTTATGACCGTCGATGAACTAAGTGTAATCATCAAACAACTTGTGTGTGTTTAGTACTCACTACTCAACTAATTTGACCAAACCAATTTAAGGAATTGTACACTCAACATTTAGCAGTACGTGATGAGTGATCAAATCGAGTGAGAATAGATCAAACATTTCAAGGCCGTTAGCTATAGCGTATTCACTAATCACAAAACACAATAGCAACAACCAAAAGCAGAAGAGTAATCACAAACACTACAAACAGCCAGCAATCAAGAATCAAATACCAAAACTGTCATCCCACAACATCTGCAATTACATAAAATTAGTCTGCATGGTCAATAAACGAAAAAAAAAAAAATCTCTTCAACAAGCAAACCTAATCAAACAGAAATAAAGACAAGGGCCAAATAAAAAAAATTAAAGAAATAAAGACATGCACAAACTGTCAAAGAACAACGAACTTTCGATGTGAAGATAGGGATGCGATCGACGATGAAAACAAAGAAAAGCAGGAAAAAATTCGAATGGAGAATCCTTTCAATGATTTTGCAAATACGCATTAATCATAAGAATTGAAAGGGGTTACAAGGATATTTATACTGGAAGGAAAAATGAAAGCTGTCATGTGAATGAATTTCTGAGCTAGCCATTTGCTGTCAAAAGATTTGTAATTTCGTATCCAATTATCCATCAATCCAAAATTATCCTTCTCCGCTTCATAAAATTTCCAAAATCCAAATCTTTTTCACTTCAAAAATTTTGTCACGTCAAATAAAACGACGACGTGTCAGCATGATACGTCGTGCCGTATAGATAGATTCCCATGTCCCATATTTTCCTTAAAAAAACCGAACTTTCTGTATTAATATAAACAAATTAGGGCTTTGTGCCCTAACGGGCACGCAAATATGTATGTAGAATAAATAAGGGACTAAATTGTTAACTTAGTAAAGAAAGAGAGACCAAATAGTAAATTTTCTCTTATTTTTAATTTCATAGACTATAGTTTTAAACATGGACGACCAGAAAGAGATGAAGCCATATAATATAAGATATAATTCATTCAGATTTTGCTTTGCGTAATTGTGTAGCAAAACGACAACTTGCATTTGGGGTGCACTAATAAGAAATGAAGGCTTTAATTCTGATTTCAGTTCAATTATTTGAGGGAAGAACCAAAGAGCCCTGGTGTAATGACACGTAGATGACTGAGGAATGGACATGGCATGTGAGGTGTAAAACAGGATTAGGATGAACATTAAAAAAGTTATTTGTAAAGATATGGTTTGTCTTTTTTGACTATTTGTCCTCAAGATTTATTTTATTTTATTTAGGTTCATGAAGGATTTATATTTCAAAACACTATCCATTCACACGGCACTTGACAATATTAAAAAGCTTGGAATTTCACATGTGATAATCTTGATAAAGTCTGGGAAGCCAAATGGAACGCTTTCATAGTTTCATTTTTACCACGCTTTTAAAAAGATTATGTTGATGTTGATTCGTAATTTTTTTTATTGAACATAACATTTCGTGTATAATAAATAATGTTGCTCGCATCTTAAAAATACTTGTTCGTTTATTAATTAACAAATGAACATAAGTAAGAAATTTAGCAGTTTCTGTATTATCTGTACACAAATTTCTTTGACAATGAGGGCTTGTGAATTGTGATGATGATGATGTATTTTTTTTTTGGGTAGGATGATGATGATGATTGATGGCCATCCAATTGAAATTAAAAAGGGTTTTTTCCATAGTATTAAAAACCGGACCGGCAGGGCGGTCCGACCGGTGAACCGGCGAACCGGAGCCCAGGCCGGAGAAATAAAAATACCGGATTGCAGTTGAACCGGTGAGTCACCGGTTCAACCGGCGAACCGTGAAACGGTTTGACCCGCCAAAGTTTGCAAAATAATATATTGACCCCAAAAATTTTCAAAAAATTACAAATTAGTCCCTGGATACATATTATAGATGGACTAAAATGAAAACTTTTAAAAAAATTTGGGGTCAATATGTAATTTTTACAAAACTTGTTATGGTTAAAATTACAAAATAGCTCCAAAATACTAAAGTGTTTAATATTTACTTTATATTTAAATTATTGCAATATATTAATGTGTATTTAATGAATATGTATATTTAAAAATGTATTTTTTAAGTAAACCGGCTCAACCGGTTAAACCAATGACCCAGCAGTTGAACCATTGAACCAGTGACCCGAGCCTTCCACCGATTTGATGACCGGTCCGGTTTTTTGCACCATGCTTTTTTCTATTTTTTGGGGGATGCTAAAGAAATACGTGTGCAACCATACAAATAATGAGGCCCAATTACGATATATCCATATGGCCCGTTTTCTTTGCTTGAGGATTAGGCGGCTCAGCCCAATATCAATTTCTTAATACCTTCTTAAAAGTTCTTATTTGGTTTCACTTCAATTTAAACAATTTTCCCATATTTTTTTTTTGCCATATCAAAGCCTTTCACTGCCTTGTTTTCATGCTGCTCATTAATTAACTTTTGTATTTTGAAGATATTCCTGAAGATTTGTTTTTTTGTTCAATTCTCAGTTATTATCTTTTTTTTAATATAAATTAAATATATTCACCGTCGGGAACCGTAACTAATTCCTTCGTCGTGAGTCTTTCACTTAAAGATAAATGATCGATCACATAATACTTTTCATACTCAAATGTGAGATACGAACTCCCACCATTTGATTAAGAGATCAAGTGAAAAATTATCCTGAGTTATTATTTCAACTAATGAAAAAACAATTAGTAAAAGTTACAGGCTTACGGCAGGTATATTAGTTCCAAAATCATGTAACTTTAGATCCATTTAATTTATTTCCCTTTTAAATGAACCGTAGGCATAAATGAAGGTGGAAAGCACATACATAATCAAACTAAATTGATCAAATCACCAAATCAATAGATATTATGCAGTAGTTCGTAAAAGAACCTTGACACTATGGAAAGGAATCAAGGATTTTACTTTTGGTTTGACTATTTGTGTGGTAATTTACTAATTCCAAGGTTCTTACTTTCCACTGATGTGTATGTATATGGTTCTTGAGACTTGAAAGAGAAAAATTGAATAATTAATCAACAATTAAAAATGTATCCAATTGTTCCGAGATAATTTTTCTAACCTCAAAATTATTTTCAATATAGGTAGGAATATATACTTTAAAATTCGTCACTTTTTAAGTTTTTTTTTTTTTGATACACTTCACTTTTAAGTTTTAACATCGATGAGAAACAAAGTTGAGATGTATTACTATTAAGACATGGGATTTTTTTTCCTAATGCAAATGGGTAGCGTAGAGACACACTCAATCAAATACTTTGACTTTGGGAAAACTTATGGTCCACACGGAATCTAATGTAAGAATTTAAGAATAATAAAGACCTAAGGAGTGATGTTACTTCCACTTGTGTTTTTTTTATTTATTACATTTTCACTGTACTTACATATCTAATATAGCAAGAAATTCTCCTTATGACAAAAAAAAAATTCTAATTCTACTTGATTTAATCAATGATTTGACTAACCAAATGATCCATAATAAGTATTTATTTTACTTTGAGCAAATATTCAATTCAATCGCGAATAAAAAAATCTGTGGAGTTGATAATTAGTGAATTTATGAAAGCTTAATTTCGTCATTTTAATAATTTAAAATTATAAAATTAATATGCTTTAATCAGTTTGTTCTATTATTTAATTTATTTAATTAAAATATTTTTTGCATGATCAGTTAGTTATTTTAATTTGATTATTGCATATAATTAAGCTATTAAATTAAATTCTAAAAGAAATTAATAATGATCCAAACCAAATAATTATATATATTTAAGTAACAGAATAAAAAAAATGTATTCGCGTACATTAATTTATATATCATAGAAATTTTAAATTTAAAAATAGCATTTGAATGACCAAAAGTATTATATGTTTTTTTTTTAATTTTCTTATTTTGCTAACCTTTTATTTGTCTCAACCTAAAGATTTTGTTAGTAAAAGATTGCTTGAATTACCTACGTTTTGATTTTTTTAGCTTTCACGTACTTTATCCTAATTTATAAAAAAAAGGAGACGAAGTTAGTTTTCTGTTTTTCACTTGAGTGTTTGAGTAAACTATATATGAGGAGATTTTGAACTCCTTGAAATTCTAGCCCCTCCTCACTTAAATTTGTTTTTTTTTTTCAAACAAAAAAATAGAGAGAGATAAAATAAGGCAGTAGCACTACGACACAACTTAAATATATTTTTTTTAATTAATCATTTAGAGTATTCATCGTCTAATGATAGTGATTAATTTCTTCACTAACTTGCATATATACCTTGATAGATAAGATAATTGGCTCTAAAATTTAAAATTATTCCATACTCAAGATCAAAAATCAAATTTCCCAATATTTAGTTAAAAAAAACAAATTCCTACTACTTACTACACCCCTTAGTTGTAAACATTTTAAAATTTAAAGTATGAAACTTTGTAATGTTTAGTTTAAATGACTTCATACGTTGTATATTGTTGCCGCTAAAATGCCAAATATTGAGAAGTTAAAATCTCCACGTACGAGGTGGTTGATAATGATTTTTCTTGCTCTCATATTGATAAGATATTAAGATTCCTGATATAACATTTATTTGCCATTACTAACATCGGCATAACGCAAACCTATGAAAACCACCACTAATTCTTGCAAGAATTTATTTTCGTTTATTTTTGATAAATTAAAATATATAATTTAACTATTAAAATATCAAAATCATCAACAAATTAATTTATGAATCAAAATTAGAGATTAAAATAATATAAAATAATTTCAATTTAAAGACTAAATTATTATATAAATCAAATTATTAGTAATTATAATACTTTAAAAATTGTGTTATATATTTTGATTATTTAAAAAATAGTTCATTGACTTGTTATAAAATCAAGAATCGAATAATAAAAGTTTTCAAACTCTCCTCGTATGGCCAATAATAAACCACAACCTTAATTAATTTAGATTTGTTAATGAATTCTTCAAATCAAAATGTTTTTTTTCCTAATAACTATGAGATATTCTCACTCATCATTTGTATTAACATTTAACTATTTAAGTGGTAGTTATTCTTTATTCAAATTGAGAATTCATGCTATAAGAGAAAGGGAGGAATCTGGTATAGGCTGATACACTTTTTTTTGTTCTTCTTTCTGTTGGTTTGCTGTATGCACTTGTTTCGCTGTTTTGGAATATACTTCTTTTCGCCATATATTTATTATACCAAGATCCAATTTTTTTTTCTCGAGAACACATGTATAAACATATATATATATATATATATATTAGTGTCTTAAATATGATTATTAATTCAATTTTCTTATACTGGGGTCAAATAGTGTTGCGCCGTGAAACGGTGAAATTACCACCAAACCTTTTGAAATATTTCACCGTTCTGGTAGGAGTAGGACTAGGTTAGAACTTGAAAGTTGAAATGCATGATACACACTAATTAATTATTATTATTTTGTAATTAAGACCTAACTAGCTTCACTGACAAAGACATTAATAGAGACATGGCAAACATGGGATTGTTAATTATTAGGGAGGATATTTAAATATTCACTCTATACTACGTTCTTTGATTACATATTCAAAGATTACAACTTAAAGTTGCATAATTATTGAAATCTGTAATAATTGAACTAGTCTAAATAATTTCTCCACCAATTATGCTAAAAGAAGTGGACAAGAAAATCTAAACTCTTTGAAAAGCTATTTTTTCTTATTTTGTTTATAAAAAAATTAACATGCTTTAACTCAATATTATACTATAAACAAAATCAACAATATTTATAGTAAATCAATCAAAGAACTTTAATTTAACAATAAAGAAAATCCAATTCATGCAAGTTTATTGATATTATTTTTTTGAGAAAACTTATTAAGTAAACATATAAATTAGTTCATGAAACATATACAAGTTAATAATTGAATTTCTGAAATTAAAGTTCAGTTTACACTTTTTAGTCCCTAAGTAAAAGTCGTGAAAACCAATACATTTAATTCATTTTGTCATTGCAAATTAGTCCCTAAAAATGAGTAAGGACTAAGATGCAATATTTGTACGACTTTCAAGGACTAAAGTATGTAAAGTAAACTTTTAGAGATTGAGTTGTCAATTTGTTCATCTTTTAGGACCAAATTGTATGTTAACTCAAACTTATTTTTCGGTCCATAAGTTTATTCCAAAATTACAATTTAGTCCATATATAGAAAATCTATTTTTCTATACCTGATTGTTTTTCAAATGTCGACTATTTAGTCCCTACAACATTATGTATGAGGAGTGAGGACTAAATAACTGATATTTATAAGAAAAATAAAAAAATAAAACAAAAACTTTTTATATTCGAGGATTAAATTGTAATTTTAAGACATTTAAAAATTATAATAAATTTCTCTTATTGCTTTTTAGCTGAAATATCTATGGCCTGTTTGGCAGCTCCACATCCCAAACTCATCCCATTCTAATCCTAATCTTAACCTAAAATTAGATGAACAGTCCAGTTTGGGTGTTTGTCTGGCACATAATCTCATCTCATCTCATCCAAATCATCATCTCATCCAAATCATCATCCCATTTATCATACATTTACTAATTTACCCCTATTTATATACCTATATTTACCTACACTCTAATACAAATATAAAAAAGATAATTAGACAAAATAGTAATTTTACATACCCTCATTTATTACACTTATAATTTTCTCTCTCTCCATCATTTCTTATTAATTTTTTTTCTCTCCCTCTCACTCACTCACAAACACACACAAACTTCTCTCTCTCCTTTTCTCTCTATCTCTCACACACCCACC